>JPJW01000148.1:0-32805 GCA_000750755.1 Pseudogymnoascus sp. VKM F-4513 (FW-928)
CACTCCCCACCCATCATCAACATCATCCATCATGCTGCTGCGCTGCGGGGTTTCAAAGACAAACATCCATCACCGTTGATCCTTCAGCCTGGAGCGATATACGACCGTATCTCCCACCCATCCCATCCCACTAGCACTAGGACTAGCCCAACCAACCACCAACCTCCCAACCCGAGAAGTCCTGCCGTACAAACCACGCTGCTGTAGTATCGCACGGAGAGTGCCGGTGGGAGTATCATGCAAATCCCAAGCTAAGCCAAATATCACAACACCCTGCAGCAAAGCATGGTGCCTGGAAATACTGTGTGTACGTTACCTGCAGGGGCGAGTATGAGATGGCAGGACATCCACCACGAACCTTATCGGTATACAGGTAATACGAGTACACACACTATCCATCGAAGCCCAAATGTTTCACAGCGAGCGGGGCTAGTGAAAAAAAGGTTCGCTGCGCCGAGACTCATCGAGGATGCAATGCAGAGAAGAATCTGTTCTATCCCATACGACGCCTTCGCTGCCTGCTGTTTCACGTTGTTACTCCCACGAGGCTGGTGGACTCCCGTTTCAACCGTGCGCACCCACAAGTACGTATATGTAAATAGCGACCCCACGAACTGCCCCTCATGCCATGCAGGCAACGCCCAATTCGGAGCGTGGGACGATTTATTGTAAACAGGCTATTACATACATGAGCAACAGCGCTCACCGAGCGAGGTGAGCTGCAGGTTGCGTGCTGAGATTTGCATTTCATGCGTCCCAGCGCGAGGGATGCAGGAGGGGCGCTTGGGCGGCCAATTGGGAGGGTGGAGGGAAGGCATGCAATGATCTACCTCGCAGTGCCTGGGAAGGGCGCCGTTTGGTTCGCGGCGAGAGGCTTAAGATGCGTGTTTTATAGGCGGTTGTTGGGGATGGCATATCTGGCTAAAGAGCAGGAATGGCGGGGAACGGGTGAGTCGGGACCTGTAAGCATGTTGTTTTCTCGGGATCGGGAGCACCTCCGTGCTTGCTCTCGGCTTCTCATGCAGAAGGCATTTCCTGTGCTATAGAATGAAGCAATGCAGTGTCACGGCACCAAGTCACACCAGCAGAGTGTAAACACCCGCAAACAGATGCCGCGTCAGACTCCCTGCGGCGGGACGTACTAACGCCTTCTTCGAACACCAAAGGCTTCCATTCCAAGGCGACTAGTGGAAAGGAGGCGCAATCGTAACGTATAGGACGTGAGGTGGGCGCGGCGACAAGACTAGAGGCATACCGTAGTAGCTGTTATGAAATGTAATTTGCGACCTGTGGACTTCTCACGCATCGCAGCGCATCCATCGGAGACTTGCCATCCCGTGAGCCTGCCATCCCACCTCGCCGCGGCGCCCAGCACCTGCAAGGGTAAGGGTCGAGGCAGATCTTCGGGCGGCAGGGCTGGCTGGCTGGCTGGTTGTGATGAGTATGCGTCATCAAGTGCTACACAGGTGGTCCAGAGCCACGATTAGCAATTCTCCTCCGTTCACCTCACGGCTCAAAGTTACGATATCAGTTCACCTCCGTCCTCTAGACCGCACAATGGTGCACCATAGCCACGCTCTTCCCGCGTCACGTCGGGGCTCTACGCCACAACAGGCTGGCTGGCTCACCGGGCGGACGGCGTGGTACTGATCTCGTACTAGACCAGACCACTGCTCGCTGCAGCGCAGGGCGAAACAACGGCAGCTTAGGGGGTGTTTTAGTGGTGACGCCGGCTACTGCTCCGTATCGCATGGCGAGCATGGATGCGCGTCCCTGACGGGGGTGCTGAACCCTGCTCGGTCACGCCGGGGGTGTACGGCTTTGTACGAGTATGCACTGGGGAGGAGTAAGCATCCTAATGAGCTAGGCCTGGAGAAGCTGTTTTGGGGTAGATAGGTTTTGTTGCTCCTAGTGAGGTGGGTGGAGAGCGCAGGGATGACCCGAATGTGGAATGGCGCGAAGGGGGGGAAGGCCGTTAGGGGAACTAGCGTTAATTTCTCGGCGCGAGGGTTTCCATCAATGATAGGGACGGGAGGTTTGCGCGATCTGTATTCGCTGCCCTCAGCCTTGTGGCGTTGAGTCTAGTTTGAACCGTACTTTGGAAGCATTTCTCGCTGTTTTTCGTCGGCGCGGTGGATTCTCATGATTTGCAGTGATTTCAGATCTGGATACTGAAGTCCCATATCCTCCCTCCCTTTCCCGCACCTCTCCCCCGCACACACAGCATGTATGTAGAGTCCAGGATCAGAATCCCCCTCCTCCTCCCCGCCAAAATCCACGCGGCTGACTGGACATCACCCCTCGGTCCAACTGCCTCATCACACACACACCCTTTGTGCATGCCCAATTGCATATACCTCCCTATCCATGCATATAATACAAGGACAAGGCAGCATGCATAACTTCATCACGGGATGGCTCGAGCGCCGTCCCCCCAGCATTCAGTGCTGGGGGATAGCTGTAACCCCTCCAAACAGCCCAGCCCAGCACCACCAAGGTAGGGTTCAGGCAGGACAGACACCTGCTGTACCTCCCTCCATCTCATCACCAACAACCACAGACTCGCGGGAGTGCCTGGCCTTCGAATCTAGATCCACGGCACTGCACGCACTTCAGCCGCCCATTCATCCAAACTGTGAAACGGCCCCTTAACAACGCGGCACGGGGCGGTGAACAAGACAAATGTGGAAACCAACACGGCATTTCCTGAAATGCGCGCACCATTTGATGGGTGATGAATATCTTCGTTCGCGTTTGGTAGCGCTGCGCTGCTTTGGGGCAGATGTCCTGCGTGCTGGTGGGCGGGCGGTGGCTGCTGCTGGAGGGGCTGGCATCCGCGCTCGCTGGGTTGCGAGTTCTGTCGATCGCGGACGTGCGCGCAGAGGGGCAGATCGGGGATTGTGTGCTGCTCGGTCTGGGCGGCTGGTGATAGGGTGGGGAGCGGGGACTAGTTGATTGAGGGTTTAGCGGTTGTTGGATTCTTGATTTTGCTGTCTTTCGTCGTCCTGAAACGCAGGGCGACCGTTGCCGCTAGCAAAGCCAGACCAGCGAGAGCCGGATGGATGGTCTTCATTGAGATCGTCGCGCGGCCGGGCACAGACTTGATATTGGGAGTTGCATGACACATAGATTATGAGAGTTGGAATTGTTGGTGGGGGAAATGCATTCCTGCAATTCCAGCTTTTGTGGCATGGCAATTTCTTGGAATTATGGCGCGAAATGGTCCGCCGTTGGATTTCTTACGCTGGGATTGCTTGCAGAATCTCTTGTTACGGGACTTGTCAAGTTTTGCGACTGAACTAGAGTACTCTATTTCTGTACACTGTAACGCCGGCCGCGCTCCTATCGTGAGTTTCAGGAGACGCAACTCGCTGTGTTTGGTCGCCTCTGTGGCGACGGGAGCCTCATGTGTTGAGCATCCAACGTCACGATGTGGAGCGCCAGAGCCACTTTTCCAGGCGGGAAGCTGTGGGATCCGGGACGAGCCTTTGGAGTGTGCAATCCATGTACGAGAATGCAAATAATTGCTTTTCATACAGAGTTGCGGTGAAGCTGTCTTTGGGACTATCGCCGCTCCCGTCCATTTCTGTCCCGCTCCTTCAGAGGATGGCGCGATGCGGAACGATCGATTCGAGCCGTGTCTCGATCGAGGACTGTCCGAATCGATACATACATGAAAGGTTGAAAAGTGCGGAATTATGGCAAACACCCCAGACCCTGTCTCTTGTAACCCCTTCGAAACAGCTAATGGTAGAGTTGTGCACACACTCTATGCACGCCGAAACAGACTAATGAGCTTTCCTGCGAACATAGGGTCCAAGTGCGGTATCAATCTTCGGGTAATAGCCAGCTGACCTTGCAAAGGTCTGTGGGGAAATGTCTGACCTACGGTGCAGCGTCCAAGCAGAGTAAAACATTTGTGTCCAGCTCATGCACGTCACCCTGGGACCTCCACGACCTCGACTGCAATCCACTTGCTCCCGTCCAAGGAGCAACATCTGCAAGGCCAGTAGCATGACGCGGGATAGTAAACAGACGCGCGAATACGAGGGTCGAATAGATGAATATGGGGCGATCAACGCTTATGTGAAAGTGACAGGACGATCCCACTTGTCGAGAACGATGCTAACCAGCCAGGATCTCCACCTCACGGAGGAAACCCCGTTTAGGGTTCAGAGATTGAGCGTTGGATGTTGGCAAGATCTACCATGTTCCGGAAGTTGACCGAACAGCCACCAGGGAGGAACGTCGTCATATCCTTACTCCCCGAGCAATAGTAAGACGCAGTTATGAGCTGGCTTCGATGATCGAAAGGTCTATGAGCCCATTTCTTGAAATATATCAGATCCAATCAAGACTGGGAGGGAAGATCAACAGGCATATCTACCGTGCACCACCCGCGGCCAACTACCGTTTCCCCGCCCCCCAGAAAACCAATTACAGACGTTACCACGCCCCACCGCTGACAATCCCAACGCTGTGCTCGCAGGAGGCCCTCAAATCCACATTTTACATTACCCGGAAAAGAATTGTCCGACGACACGAGGCCTTTACCCCATCCCCAACACTGCTGCTGCATGCCTTGCAAAAAAAAAATACAGCTGTGGTGCAGAGGGGTCAGTGCTTCATGCAGACACTCCCCGAGAACTCCCGCCAGGGAAACACACGACGTGATTGTCTGCCACTCTAGGTTGGGGATGATGCAGTGCGATACCGCACCGTGCATTGCAAGCGTACCACCCGTTGGATCCCTCCGTCCATCTTTCTCACCGGTGAGCATCCGGGAGCACATCCCGCTCCCGCCCCAACCCCTGCGCCGGGCGCCATAGGGTTCGGGTTCGGCACCCTTCCACAGAAGCCGAAGCTGAGGAATGTCTCTCTCATATCCGTCGGATCGGCGCAGGTGGACCTGGGAGAGTCGTCAGCACTTGTACGGAAATAGAACAATTGCTGAGAAATGAGAAGTAATCCTACATTTTTATGTCATGTTTGCTAGGGACAAGTCGCTCCACTCTTGGGTCAGGGGCACCCTTGGCCCCCACCAACAAAGCCTGAGGGTGCAATTCAACCCCGTCAGCTCTGGACCGCACAGACGGAGGGGGCGGTTTATGAAATCACGATCATTGGGTCCAGGTGAGACAACATGCGTATTCGCTATAGTCCGCGTATTCGCAGGTTCAACGACAGCGTAATGAACATCATCGCAAGCCACACTGCTCATCCCAACCCGCATCTTGGATCATGGTAATTAAACCACCGTCCAAAAGAAGCCAGTAGTGTATCCAAATCCGGCAATACTCTACGTAAGGGTACCGCATTCTGTACACCAACGCCAGAATGCCTTTCTTTCGCCAGTTATCGACACTTTCAGCCTAAAATTCCCCGCAGGCCGGCCCCTGGCACACGCGATTGATGGGGCCAGGCAGCGTAGGGCCAATCCCTTCTGTTCTGGAGGAGATATTGCCGGTGCTGCCAAGCCCTATCTCCCAGGGCCCCCTCTCCACCCCTCCGCTTTCCGCCCCGCCACGGGCCTTCTCCGGCGATGTGACGCTACCTGGGTAAATCCGACTCGGGAAATCCTTTCTCCTCTCCTGATGAGAACGGCGCCCCTGAGGGGTAGTGCTGCAGTTGGGTGTGGTCCTACAGGGTCTGTTTCCCAGCAACTCGTTTTCTAACGGGGGATTTCCTGCCAGACCAGGGGCAGGGTGCGGCTGCATGGCCTGCTTTAGATGAATGACCCCCACCAGCCTCCTCATTCATCGCCGCGTGGGCAACGTGGATGTTGAGTCGCGGTCAGATTTGCGTAGCACCGTTTTCTTTTGCGCCGTATAACCGGACCACTACGGGGGAGAAGCTCTTACGTCCGCGGCTGTCCGGCTAAGATCGCTGATACTACTAAGAGTGGGCATTTACGAAGGTGGAGTTGAGCCTGATTTCATAACTGGGAAAATGGGAGTGAAAAAAAACTACTATCTCACTTCATCATTGCTCCTTTTGAATCGACAGCGCTGATCGTGCGCAAGTTGTGGCGCAAAGACGGGATATAGCACTCTATACAGTGAGACACAACCAGTGGAATCCCCTTCTTGCTCTGCAGTTTGGGGGGAGGGGGCTGCACACCACACCCACACCACCGACGGCACACAGACATAGACATGGATCCATGGGAGCTTGATGGTGTCCCCCTGATGCCACGTTCTGCACCTGCAGATCACCCCGCCCGATCTGGCGAATGAGCAACCCGCCGCCTCGGAAATTATCCCTGGGGACTCCCACCACTGCCAAACCGTCGAAGGTTGCACTCGAATCCCGCCCCGCCCTCCTGCCGTGTGTATTCGCGTGCTGTATCGGGCGCTACTCCTCTGGCCATCAGACGAGACACTGCTCCACCCTTCGAGAGAAGTCATGGGGTGGCCTACTGGCGTTCTAGTCCGTCTCGAATGGCTTGCAGGGCCTCCCCACTGCACTCCAGACTGCGCTTTTCATCCACGTATCAAACACCTATGGTTGCGGAGGGAGTGCGAGGCTGCTTTGGAGATGAGATGGGACGAGCTCACGACGCTTCGTAGATTATTGAGCCCGCCTCAACCCTTTGGGCGCAGTTCCCTCTCGACACTGCAGTAGTTTGACGATCAGGAGTTGCTTGGTGGTAGGCAAGTTCATGGGCATGTCTCATGTGGTGGTTAGCTGAAACTGAGAGGGAGGTTGGGGTAGCGTTTTGAAAAACCAGTAGGCAGAAACTGGCGCGACGAAGCAAGTCGCAAGGGCTGGGCAAAGGCTGGGCCTTCACAGAGTCTGAAGCCTCAGGTACGTAATTGTTTGAGAGCCCTGTGGCACTATCAGAAATAGAGTGGCGATGACATAGTTGTGCCTTTCCCATCGTGTGTCGCTGAAGACACCCCACGCTCTCATTCTGCGACATCTCCCGCAATCCTGGCGCGGTGTGGCTGTTTCGACTCCAGCCTTTCTACGGAATATAAGAAATGCATCACGTGTACTGCATGAACTAGGTCCGTGAGGTTGCGCTCGCATGGTGCTGTGCAGGAGCCAGCAGTTCGTGGCTGCCACACATCTATCTCGATTGGGACTTGATGGTTGCGTTGCATGTAGGGGAACGCACCTGATGCGGACGATAGATGCCCAGTAATGACGATTCCCCTCGTTTGAATATCAATTGACAGGGAAAAATGACGAAAGGAGTTTGCGGGGTTAATATCAAGGGTGGTCAAAAGAGGGGTTTGAAAATAAATGTTGGAGTAACCGAGGGTATTCAATTGATGAGCTGGGAGGCTGGTCGAGAAGGCTGATTTCGGCCACCCCGCGATTCTAGATGAGTTCGTGAGGACAGTTGGAGGTGGTTGCCACCAAGGCAGTAATTGATGAAAGTGGGACGAATGGTATATGGCTCGACCACGAGGCGTAGTGATGGTGAAACAGTAATGGCCTAGCTGAAGTATGGCATTGATGGCATTGAACGGAGGCTTTCTCGGCCGCCAATAGTTAAATTTGGTATTTGCCAAGCGCGCTTGAAGTACTAGACGCAATGAGCCCCATAGTCGCGGTTGTTTTGCCCATATCTGACGATGGGGGCGTTATAAGGGGTTCGTGTTTGATGAAGCACCAGTTTAATACGGTTCTTGGTTGGTAATATTTTCCAATGCTGAAGCAATTTGTGAGGTAAGAGCCAGCGTGCACGGCTTTCATTGCATTCCGCCTCGTTTCGACGAGCCGTTTCCGAAGATGAGTGTCGTTTCCCGGCCTAGATCAGACCTGAGGAAAAGGGGGAGTTTGGCTGGAGCTTGGGAATACGAAGACATCTCCTCGGGGGTGCCAGTCAGCCCCTTTCAATGCTTTCCCCAGGAAAAATGGCGGCATAAGTTTACTTTTTTCTGGTGCTCGATGTGTTCCTCGATCTGTTGTTGCCCGGGGGTAGCATCTTCCCTTCGAAGCTCAGTTGCATCATTTTCTCTCTCTCGTTGCAATTAAATACCGAATAATTTGTGTTTAAAGGAATTTTATAGGGAGAGCGTTTTCTTATACCTTCTTCCCTCTGTCCTCGTTGCCTTGGGCTACCTCGGCATGTGCTTCGATGAAGTCGGTTTTCCCCCCTTCTCTCACATGCTGAACAAAAAACGTGTCTGACAAGCATCAGCTCCTACTCCCAACTCAAGGCAAGCAAACGACAATTTATCTCACATATTGTCATATCTTTCTTTGCTTGATGGGTGTATCTTTGATGTCTCGGATGCCCCCTCTTCCGGCTCCATCTCTCGCTACCTACTCATCCTCAGTATCCAAATGGATCATTCTGGGGGCCAACTCTCAATTGTTCTCTCCTCTTTACTGTTATTTTGTCATATTATGGCATCCTTGATGGCGGACTCTTTGTATTAGTTCTCTCTCCTGGGGCAGATATCACCGTTGCCTTCCATCAAGTTTGGCGCTGTCCAGTTTCCAAAGCTCTGGACCAGTGATGTCTGATTCACATAGGCCATGTAATCAAGGAATCCCCAGGAATGCCATGTTCAGCGACCCTCCTGGTCCTAGGTGCATATATAGGCCACCTCATGTCCCTTCCCTGGCAGCCTTGATGTTTTCACCAGGCATACCGTTATTATTTTCCATAACAACCGTTGGATATCCTAAGCAGTTGGTCAAATAATGCTAAATATCTCTGTTTTATCGTCTTTTGATACACGGTATTCTTCTCATTCAAGGGAAACCTAGATTTATCATCGTTGATAAACAAGCATCAAGCATTCAGAACGAGCGGAGATATCATGGGGCAGCGGTATGAAAGAGGTTGCATCGACTTATGATTGAGCTTTGACAAACACGCCATGTACAGCAAATGGCAAGAAGCACAGTCTTATAGATTCAACACCCTATAAGAGATCTCCAGAACCAACGGTGATGCTCGGGCCCAAATCAAAACAGCCGCCCCTAGCCTAACAGCTTCAAAACCTCACACAGGGTCACTGCCGACCTCACAGACCACACACCCTCATCCGGCAAGTCAAACATTCTCACCGCCCCAGAGAAACTCCAGATTATCCATATTACAACCTTAAATAAATCGCCTATACCCTCCTTCGCATCTCGGCTGACGCCCGCTGCACGCCCCCGACCCGGCGCATTCAGCCGCCAGCGTCCGCCCCATCCGCGCCATGCAGGCGCGCATTATCATATACACACACCGGACGGGGATTCAGGATCATGGAGTCGGCAACGCACGGTTGGGGATGGGTAGGTATCGATAAGACGAGATGATTTGAGATCCGTATAGATTCAACGTTTCGTTTTATAATAACTGCCGATGCGGGTAATATCGATCTGCCACGGCCCCCATCCCTCTTTCCAACGGTGCGACATGCTGTGCTCGCCGAGTGCATGCGGGAAGAAGCGGTCAGCGGTCAGCGGTGCGTCTGCATTGTTTTCTCAAACCAAAGGGCAGCATGGAGTGTTCGATGTAGAGTGGACACGCAGGTAAGACCGTATATTATCATATTTCATCTGAGCGCCACCAGAGCGCATTATAGCCATAGCCAACCATGGCTCTGATCCCGGCGCCATTCCCATTATTCCCATTAACCCATTAATCCCACCATTACGCACATTCCTGCCCCCTAGTATGTTTCTACGTTTCCTCCAAAAATATGTGCTCCCGGGTCTTACGCTGCAACGCTGCCATCCCCCCATGCATTATATTCATCAACCCCAACCCCTTGCTCGCGGGCCCCTATATGCTCACCGCCTCAATATTCCAGTCCCTATCTCGTAACCAAAACTAGGATCGAGAGGGAACGAGTTCCACCGCATTATTACCTCCAAAACGCCTGGAAAAGAGAACTCTATATGCGTCCATTGCTAATGACCTCGCGCTCCAACACCTCCACCTCACCACTCTCAGCAGTCCGGCGACGCTCGAGGACCCAGCGCTCCCCCGTGACGGGGTCTTCTTCCTTCATGTACGAGATGCTGTCGCTGCTGCCTGTGTGGCGGTGCTTCTTCAGCTCTGCGCCTTTTTCTTTGGGCTTATTGCCGCTCTGGGGGAAGGAGATGGAGTCATGATCGAAATGCGTTGAGCTCGGTGAAGTGAGCCTGGATGTTGACTGTATATTAGACCGTGACGAAGTCGTGGAGCTGCGGTTAACAGCTTGTACTGGGCCCTGTTGCGTCTGTGGCTGAGCTTTCATTAGGGGGTTGAACTGCGTCTCCGGGCTGGCAGCATTCGGCGAGCTTGCCTCGGAGTCTCGGCCATAGTCGCTAGTTAGAGAAAACGTGCTTCCCTTCCTGCTATGTTTCAACAATGCGTTGCCCTGTTGAAATTGATCTCGTGGTTCCACGGGACCGAAACTGGATTGCTGCTGCCACGGTGCAATCTGCCCCGAAGGACTTGAACCTGCTTGACTTGGTTGCCATGGTGCCAGCTGCCCTGAAGGACTCGAACCCGTTTGGCCTTGCTGCCAATGTGCCAACTGCCCAGAAGGACTAGAACCCATCTGATTCTGCTGCCATTGCCCTAAATTTCCCGTACGATTTCCACCACTATGATCATCCCCCGGGCTCGCCACCGACGGACTCCCACCTCCACTAGCAGGCAATGACGACTGGCTCCCTCCCCATTGCCCACGCCGCAACTTGAGTAGAGCGCTCAACGACATATTCTCGTCCTCCTGGTCACTCAAGAGGCCCGCGAGCTGCGCAAGACCCGGGCTCGTGACCGATGCAGAGCCGTGGCTCATGTTGCCCGCTAGTTGCGGCAAGCTCATGATCGAGTTACGATTCGAGTACTCGCTGCGTTCGGTGATAGGCGTGAGATTTGGCTCGCGCACACGACCGCTCTGGCTTCTTATGATGCCGTCGGCGCCACGGGGACCGAAGAAGCCACCGTTGGCGTAGAGCGCTTCGGTCCCTGCAGGTGCAGAGTAGAAGCCAAATTCTTGGCTGTAGAAGCCATCATCATCGTAGGCCAGGGCTTCTGCGTTGGCTTCCGCAATAATCGGGTCATCTTCAAAGGCGTCGTCGTAGTCAAAGTCATCTTCTACGCTGGGTGAGTATGGATTGGCTTCGTTTGGGTTGCCGTCATACTCGTCAGCGATATTGCATCCTGGCGTGCTATCCCGGCGAAACCTGCCGTTTGCTGCAGCGGCGTATGCAGCCGCTGCCAATGCTGATTGATATGCGCTAAGAGTGTCTTGGGTCAAACTCGCAGCTGGCTGTAATAGTTTTGGGCTGTCATCCTTTGGCTGAGCATCGACAGGTACCGTCAATGGATTCACTTCTGCTGGTAATGAATCCTGCTGTGTGGTCTCGTTCTGAGAGTCTGCACTCTCTCTCTTACTTAGATTCAGCGAGTCAGTCGTTGTGTTGATGAGCGGTGGTGAGTATAGAGTTGGGAGAGAAGATAATGGTTTCAGGGGTCGACCATATTGATCAGTATCATCATTATCGAAAATTGATTCGTCAAATTCAGGTCCCTCTGGGTCATAATCGTTGTGGTCAATCATTCCATCATCGAAGTACATATCGTCTTCGTCCAGCACCTTCTTCGGGGTGATAATCTGAGATTGTCGGTATGGAACGAGAGGCTCAGTAACAGGCACAGGTCCTTGGTCAAGTTCAAGGCCCTCGAGCCCCAGGCCACTGAGATCTCGACTCGGTGCTGTATTTGAGGATACGTCGGCGTCCCCATAAGCTGTTTGATTTGTTCCTTGTGGAGTTCCCTGTACTTCTGTTTCTGGTTCCCTTGACATCCCACGACTAATCGGGTTTCCATCCAAATCTCTCGGCGTGTAATCATTCACTGGATCCAGTGACGCCATCAGATTCGTTGACGGCAGAGTAAACCCGCCAATACCAAACTGCTGCCCGAACATATCGTAATCGTCATCATCGTCGTCCGCATTGACACCGGGAATCCGTTCCTCTAATCCATCATCGTCCATCATATTTTCATAATCATAATCGTCTTCCTCGTCGAATACTCCGATATCTGGTTCCGGAGTTTCGCTCTGCTTTCTCAATGCCTTTTCCCTGTGCCTGTCCTCTAGTAGCTTTTCCTGGCTGGCTGCTCCAATCATATCGAAGCTGAATCTGGACGAGTTACTCTTCATATGCTTCATGGTCGATGAGCTGTCTCGGTTCGAAATGAGAGAAGCATTTCGCAGCTGACGTTGTGATGATGTTGAGTATTTGGAATGTTTGCGGTTGCTACTAATCGAAGCCTGTCTGACAGTTTGGGTATCTTCGTCTTCGGGTAGCGCCGTATCGTTAGTTCCAGAGGGGCCAACTGCCTGTGGGCTCTCCCTAACGGGTTGAATTTGTGCTATTTCGGTTTCGGGAGCATCAGATTTAGTGGTATCCGGGGAGCTCTCATTCTTTTCTCTTGATGCCTGCGCCTCTCTGGCATACGCCGGCCGTGGCGGCATCGCTAGGTCACTGAAGTCGCTTGCCTTTCGAACATGGGGTCCAGCGGCCGGGTACTGCTCGTCTTCGAAATCCTCTTTAAAAGCGGGCGTATGAGGGCTCCGCTCCCCATCTTCCGGAGTCTTGTCTCTTCTAGCATCAACCTGAGACTGTCCATTTCCAGTCTTCGATTCAGCGGGCTTTCCATGCGAGACAGTGGGCCTCGGCCTCGGCGCACTGAAGTCGTGAACCTTTGTCCCGCGGATGCGGGGGTCATTTGCTGACGGGCTGAGTTGGGTGGGGAAATTCCCCGTCGGGACCGGCAATAGCTGCGGTACAGGCTGCGTCGTCCTGCGGCGCGCCAGCAGCGACATGGGGTTCAAGAGGTTCAATCTCGTCTTGCTGGAGCTCTTTTGCGACGCATCAAAGGTGGATATGGGGTTTGCAGGCAGTGTCGGCGGTGGCGAAGGCATTCGGGCTCCCATTGGTCTTCGGGCAACATGGGCGTGAGTCGACTGAAGGTCCGCTGATGTGACAAACGGCAATCGTCCGCCGCCTTGGCCTTGTCCTGGCAGATGTTGCATGCCAGCTCCTGGTTGCCCATAGCTGTTCTGAGGGGGGTATTGAGGCCGTTCTGACGAATATAGACCCGCATGCGGAAGCCGTGTTATAGGCACTTGTTCAAAGCTCTTTGGATCCGTCGGTTTTGCTACGCCATTCGGTCTTTTAGGCTCCAGGTCCTCCTCCTTCTCAGGCGAAGAAACGCGGGCAATTGGAGGCAGTGACGGAGGGTTGTCAGATGGTGTACGGGGCCGGTCTGGTGCGCCGTTACCCTCCGATGTTCGAGAGGTATAAGGATGCGAGTGTTGTTCGGTGGTCAGTTGTGAAGTGCGCTCGAAGGATTGTGGCCGGTCGGAAATGGGAGAGACCGGATTCGAGGACGGCGTGCGCCTGTGCGGCTTCAAGTACGAGAACATGCTGGTCGACATGCTACAATCGCCTTTCAAACGTCTACAGTTATTTCAAGGCTAAAAGGAGTGTTTGGGTCAGCCTGGAGTCCGCCTGTAAGGCTGGTCTGAGGATGCTTACAACGGGCATATTGGGTTCCCCAGCTTCATATATCTCGCTCTATTGATCGTGCGTTGCAGTACCAAACTCAAACAGAGCAATTGCTGCTGGGAGTAAAAGATAGGAGGCTCTATCGCCGGATAATAACCTTCAGAATGGCTTATTCTGGGGCAGCCGTGGCATTTCGTTCGATGGGCGCAGTAATTATATTACGGGGCGATTTGAGGTCGTATACATCGACGGGATCGGAATCGGTCCGTAAGTAGTCGCGCGCCGTCGATTGCTCACTTTCTGGCCGTTGCGCAGTATATGGATCAATCCAGAATATACAAATCGATGCGCTGCTGGTGATTATACAGCTTTCACTCGTCATTAAGTAACCGCGAAGGCACAGCGTCAGATCTTCGGTGGCATTTCGACGTTGCCATCAGCCGCATCAAGCCCCACCGTCCCGCTGCCACGGTGCTACCGTACCATCGAACTTTCGTCAGCAACTAGTGTCGCCGTCCGCATGCGAACATGAAACGTCTAATTTCCAGCGCTCATTAAACCATACGAGTATTGATCTCTTACTTATCTTCTTTCATCATTTTTTTTTGCTAATCGAAGCTGAGGCTGAGGGATTCTTACACATGGAAGCAAAACATGTCTTAAAAATACCTGAGATAGCTCGTAAAGGGTTGTCTGAATGGTGAGTCTTGCTGTACCTGGTTGTCAAATTCCGCGTGTGCCTTGCTAGTCTGCCGAAAAATCCAGAGAGCTACAGTAAGTACTGTAGTATATTTGGATACTCTAAATATTGGACTATAAGTTATAATGAATAATAAAGTTTCATAAAAGGAGTTCAGGAAAACCAAGGATAATTAATGAGCAACATGAATCCAGGTCCGATTTCTGCCTATTGACGACTATTCACAGGGGGTAGGAAATACAAAGTCATTGAAGAATACACTCATAGTTTAGTATAAACCTTCTCATACTCCAATAAAGTCGGCGTTGATTCTACACTGCTGTCTATGCTACTTTTTCGGATCTACGTACTCAGGGTGCTTCTCCCTGTACTCCCAGTCCTTCTCCACCATCCACGCATGCTCTGGTCTCAATCCAACCTCCCGCAGGTTACAATCTCTATGTCCCCATTTCTCAGCATATATCAGCCGGCCGTGATCGATCGTCATCCAAAGCGCCGTTTCAAATCCAATTGGGTCGCGGTAATAAGGCTCTCCTTGCCCACCTGTCTGTCGATGCTGCCAATTATTTCTTCCTTTGGGCGAGCGATACTTCGAATGGTCCATCTCCTCAAAAGTACGCACAACAGTCTTGAATGATTCATCTCCTCGGGAGTACTCAGGCCATAAATCTGCCGGTTTGCCTCTCTTAGCCTTCGTCCCTTTTTTGTCTATATCGTAAGCTTCCGGAGGGTTTGGATCAACAAATGACGCCTTCGGGCCGACTTGTTTTCGATATAGGGACAAGAGATCAGAGACAGAAGTCCCAACATCGTTGATTTGGCCTATCTTCTTCTCTTCGACCTTGAATCCGGCCATGGCGAGCCGCTCGTGCATATCGCAATCTGTCAGGTAGTATGGTATCTGTGTGTCCCATGCCCCCACCTCCGTATAAGCAGCTGTGTTAACAAGGGCAAGGCGGTCGTACGAGAATAAGACTTGAGCCCAACGTCCATAGCCAGGTACTGTTGTATTTCGAAGAGCATAGACTGCCTTCATATACAGAGACGCAAACGGCTCTTCCTCCTCCAAAGAAGCCACCCCTACGTCCATATGCGACCAGAAGTATTGAGGCCAGTGCTCTTTGAGTGAGACATATATGAAGAAGTTCTGCAGCTGGGCGAAGGTGAGAAGAGTTGGAGTTGTGAGAATATTGACTCCGAGCATGTGCAATCGGGTATGGTTGAGGAAGAACGGATTCTGGAGGCTAAGTTTGGCATGTTCGTTGGCGTCCATTGTTCCGGTGTTCTCAATGACATATATATCCTCTGGTGGCCACCCCGCTGTTATATATGCCACCACTGCCTGCTGCAAGATTCGCCAGTTTCGAGTGAAGCCAATGAAAAGAGGGGTCTTCTCTGGAACATGAGGACGTGGTGGAGCATTCCATGAAGGGATAGGTGGCAATTCTCGGGCTGAGGTTGCAGATTGTGCGAGGGGGAAGTTGTCGACCACTGGCGGGTCGATCTCCGATAGGTTGGGCTTGAGAAGAGGATGTCTTGGGAGCTCGAGCGGCTCTACTAAATCATGGTCTTCTACCACCTTGCGAATCCGGGCACCCAGTCCCCGATTATTAATGTTCAAGTAACATGCGGTGAGATAGACGCAGAGAAATGGCACGCCGACCAAGATATATCGAAATGATACTCGGGTCATGGCAGCCCAGTTACCAGTCGACCAGAAGCAGCTGGTTCAACAATGTGTGATAGAGGCATCCAAAAAGTGTAGCCCAAAAGAAGAAAGATGCCTCTAGACATTTGTATGGTATGATACGGTCTGTGGAGGTCATATCATACGTTGGGGGTCACACTACTTTGAGCTAACAGGGTCGTAGCTTCCCAAATAAAGGGTTTGTTTACCTGCACATTATGACGAAATAATGAGAATGGTTGATAATATGAGTATCAAATAACTTTCAAGGCGCACAAAAAATAGCCTGGGTATCTTTGAATCATTCTCATCTTGTTGATATTGAGACTGAACAGTACTTTGAAACAGACAACTCCAAGATTGCCTGGCCAGTATCACACCACCGATAGACTACTATTGTCCAATAGATGTGTATTATAGTTCAGTTTACTGATCTATCACCGGAGTTTGGACCATCAGAGTTAAGAGCGAAAAGGCTACTTCTGCGGCCGCCAGGACGGTCGTCTCTCTGGTATTGTCATAAGCTAGGGCCACCTCGACAACATCAGCACCAATGACTTTCAGTCCCGTAAGGCCGTCGAAAATAGTGAGAATTCACGTGTGCTCCATTCGCCAGGCTCAGAAGTTCCGGTTGCTGTGGTTGACCCGTTAGCCCTCTGCGCAGAAAGTAAAATATGCTGGGCCTTACCGGGAGCAAATTCCGGGTCGAGCACATCAATATCAACGCTAATATATATCATTGCTTGCAGTATCGATAAACAAAGAAAGGCTTTAATTATTTGAGCATATCATTATCTCGAGGTGGTTACTCCATAAACCTACCACGTTAGCTTTTGGTGTCCGCACGAGTAGGATGGATATCCCTGTCGTCGTCAATGAAAGACGTCTAATTATAGAGACGCAACATACTGTAGTATAATACCTATCAACACATATTATTATAATCTGGGCTATAATGTCAGAGGTGCGGATTACAGGGTATTGGTTACAGTGAAACTCTCCGAGGGGGCAAGGCTCCCAGGAGTTGACTGCTCCAAAGGAGAAAGCTCCTAGGGGCGGAGAGGTCCTGGGAGGAAAATCCCCACGGCCGCGGCGGGAATGTTTGCGGGGAGCAGCGGGAACATTACCCCAGATTTGTGCACGGTACAAAACGAAGATAACTTGGTTTCATATTGCACTCGTGGCTTTTTCCACGAAGGATTGCAGCCAGTTAATGCCTATATTATCCTCGCCCTTCTATTTAGCCAAAATAAGGGAGGCGGCCCTCCTTGAGTCCGGGACTAGAAGTGAGCCGCCTAAATAAACTCTGGCCCTGATCGGCATTGACGCGGCATACCGGCACTTGGGAATCTATCTAGATTCGCTTATACCCCGCTTCGATATATAGAGCTGTAGGCCACGTAAGTAGATTATTCGCGGCCACCTGCCGTTCTCTTTCAGTGTGGGGTGCAGCTTAATATCTGGCTGATCCTGTTTGTATTGCCACGTGACATGTCCTGACACTGGGTCATGCCTTCTAACCCACTCGGATTATTCTGCAGATCGAAACCTTGTCTGGTGGATGTGTAGACGCATGAATCTGTACTCTAATTCCTAGTCGTTATACACCTCCCTGTAACACCAGGCCCTAGTCTTGTGCCGGAAGCTCAGGGTATTTACCAACAGGGAATTCATCCAGAGTAGAATAGGAATGGAAACTAGCCAGTGGTTTCATACATAAACTTATTACTGAAAATTCCAGTATATAGTCTGTGCTGTAGTTACTGATCTACACTCCATATCCCCAAGTTTGGCCCTACACATGGCTCCTTCCCCGTTTTTTTGTGACGGTGCTGTTTTTGTTCTTCGTGAAAATCGTTTCGAATATAACATTGATCAGCGTGTATAACAGTGATCGGCGACACATCTTACCCCACACTCAGCCTAAAAGTTGGCGCTGCCATTGATCCGATTGACAGCACTGCAATAATGAGAAACGATTGCCGGTGGTTATATATAAAGCTATGCCATATCCTCTTGGTATCTATATCGCCACCAAGAGCTCACAGTACACCACACTCACACTGAATCCAATTTCCAAACCATACATTTTCCAACTCCAAGATGCTTCTCAAGACAACAGCTGCTCTTGCCCTTGTAGGCGGCGTGCTAGCTGGCCCTATGAAGCGACAGGGCAGTTGCCCAGGCGTTCATGTCTTTGGTGCTCGTGAGACAACAGCTGGTGCAGGATTTGGCTCTTCGGCAACCGTCGTCAATGGCGTTGTGAGCGCCAATGCTGGCGCAACTTCAGAAGCCATTGACTACCCTGCCTGTGGTGGGCAAGCTTCATGTGGCGGCGCCAGTTACTCCCAGTCCGTCCAGGCTGGCTTTGCTGCTGTAGCAACTGCAGTCAACAACTTCAACACTCAGTGCCCTGACACTCAGATCGTTCTGGTTGGATATTCACAGGTATGACGCCCTACTTTGGACTCTGCACACTACAATGGCTTCCCCGAAATGTGTCCACGTCAATCTTCTCTGGCCCTTGCTTACAGGTTATAGGGAAGTGAAATTATCGATACTGCGCTCTGTGGCGGCGGTGACCCCAACCAGGGCTACACCGATACCGCCGTGTTGTTCAGCGCATCAGCCGTCACTCAGATCAAGGCTGCGATCTTTATGGGCGACCCACAATACGTATCTGGCCTTCCTTACAATGTAGGAACATGCGCCGCTGGTGGAGTAAGTATCATGCTACTGATATCCAGTAAATGACTAGCTAACAATACCCGCCAGTTTGACGCCCGTCCTTCTGGCTTCTCATGCCCAAGTGCGGACAAGATCCAGTCCTACTGCGATTCAGCCGACCCATACTGCTGCAATGGCAGTGACGATAACACTCACAATGGCTACGCCGCCGAGTACGGATCTCAGGCGATCCAGTTTGTCCAGAGCAAGCTTTCTTGAAATTTTCCTTAGAGAACGGCTTCCAGGAGCAATAAATGAGTTATTTAGTGGCTGTAAATACCTTAGCACTATAGTTGATGGGGTTGTGAGTTGGATAGCAGTGTGGTGTAAACAAAATATTATTTTTATACCATTTGGAAATTATAAATTATGGTCAACAAAATTTAAAATTTAAAATTATATTTGTATTTATGAAACTATAATAATTTATGAAACCATAATAATACTTGAAAATATCTGTAGTCCCTGTATATAATCTACTAGACTATAAAATAGCTTATTTATTTAATAAGGATTAGGCACCTAAGGGATGTCTCTGTGTTGGGGCCGTTGGAGAATTGGGAGACAGGGGGGACGGGCGAACACCATCTGGACCAGATAAAAAATTGATTTGGAGAAATAATCATTTTTATTTGGCATACGTAGATGAATCGTAATGTCTCCAACTAAAGCTTATATCATAGCTGACACGACCTTGAAACGATAGAGCTAAATAATCGAACTGTGGCAATGGAGTACAGTGCAAGACAAACAGCCGAGAAACACCGTCGATAAGTTGCCAGGAATAACAGTTTTCCAGAAACTCAGCGATTACTTTACTTCTTCTCCTTGACTTTGTCTTTGACTTCCTCCTTAACCTGCTCAACCTTATCTCCGATCTTGCCTCCGCCCTTCTTCTCACTATCGCCCTTCTTGCTCTCATTCTTCTTCGCCTCCTCTGCTGCTTTCTCTTCCGCTGCAGCTTCTTCAGCCTTTCTCTTCCTCTTAACTTCTTCCTCCTCCTTCTGAGCTTCCGGTTGCATATCGCTCAATTGTCTCATCTTGTCAGCACGCGTTGGCTTACCCGTATCCTCACCTTGCAGCTGCCCGCGCCCAACCAAGCTGGCAATAATACTGACGCCCACAATGAATGTAAGCACGAAGCGGTACGTTGGGTACCACGGGGGAGCAAAGCCGTGAACTCCCTGGCGAGAATCGACAAAGTATAGACCGGTGAAGGCAAGAAACTGCGTTATCAGGGCTTGCTCGAGCGGCATAAGCATGGTTGGCCAAGCTATGGCTGGCATAGCACATCCAATGGCAAATCGACGCATGCCCTGGTGCCCACCATATCCGGCGTACTCGAGACCCCAGTGGATTGCACCAAGGAACGAAAGAATCTAGATAATATTAGCTGAGGCAAACTTGGATTACAGTGATATCCTTCATAGTACTTACCACAGCACCATAGCCTATCTGGACAGGCTCAATAATCGACAAGTAGTGTTGGGCAGTTTCAAGTGGGAAAAACAAGCCCGACCCAGTCTTTGGCGCATGGTTGATGCCGTAGCTTAGATATAGCGTCGCTAGAGAGGTAGCCATATAAGGAAGTGTCCCGGCAGCCCCAAGATAGTACGATTCTCGAGGCACATCACGGAGAGCGAACGAGTCTTTGATCGTATGCTATGACAAGTCAGGTAATATTCCAAAGCGACGGTTTTGGCTCTGCTATTAATTAAGCAGACCAAAGAAACGGGGCTGGAACTTACAAGATCCTGTTTAACGCCCCTGAGTACTTCATTGTCTTCTTCAACAGGAGCTTGACTGGACTCAAAGACCTGGCGTACGCTTGAATCGCTCGTGACGGCCTCTGGATCACTTTCAAGCTTCTCTCGTGCTAGCCGTTTCTCGGCCTCGATGTCTATCTTGTCATGTTTTGGAACTCCCGTCTTCGTTGCGAATCGCAACTGGGGGATAAGGACTGGTCGAAATTGCGGCAAGGCGGCCTGCGGTCTTTTCGCGGCCAAAGAGTGAAATTGTGGTTTGACATTGGCCTTGCGTATAGCAAGTCCATATCCAGCTCTCGCAGAAATTACATTTGCGAGGCCTCGAGAAATTGGCCGAGCTGCTGTTGTGGAGCGGATCATATTGAGGGGCGGAAGCTTGCGATGATGCTCTTATCGTACCCCGCCCACTTGTGTCCTACGTTATCGAGATATTGTGGAAAGGTGTACAAGCTTCAAACTGTGCACACTCAGAGTGGATTGGTATCTTGGGAATAGTTTAAACAATATATAACAAAGATTTGAGATGATACTTTGCAAAAGACTAAGATTAAGCTATATATTTCCTGGGGGGGAGGATGGGGGATAAGAGTGATGTTATGTTCTCATCGTTCCCTACGACATTATGTTGTGGCCCAAGCTTCCAATGTGTCTACGTCATACATTTGATTTGCTCCAGCCAAACAGGATAGAAGCGAATTTCAGGGACCACTGCTAATAAGGCTGGCTTATGAGTGCCTGGGGCACCAGGAGCCACATGAGAATACCAGATCCCAGAATCCCAGCCTGTTCGAGTACCCGTACCCGTACCGTACACTGTAAACTTGCGGGACGAGAGATACCTTGGTACTGCCAACAACGTCGGGTCCCCAACCACGCAAGTAACAATATCCAAACGTCGCTAATGATCACGAATTTACTGTAACAACGCGACACTGTTCCCTTGAAACTCAACGAATACACTCTGCGTTTTGTTGCGGAGATCACTGTGTGCTTTTCTTGCTCGTTAGCGGTTCCCATTGCTCGTGAAAGCGTCTCGAGATCGTCGTTCCGAGTTTAGCTCCAAAGGAGGGGTCGCGATACTCCCAACAGCTCAGCACCTGATGAACTGAATCATCCCACAAAGCCCTCGAGGGTGCATTAAACCGAAGCGAGGCAATCGAAGCCAATATTCATCGACAAAGACCCCGGTCTGCAACGCGCGACTATCGTTCCCGAGGCCCCTAAGACGATATCAGCTGCGGCCCAAAAAACAACCTTACGATTGTCCCTGCCCGGGTTACGGCACCAATAATACAGGATGTTGGAAGGCTTGGTAGCCGGTCTCCTCAATCGGTTCCTGGGAATGTACATTCGGAACTTCGACCCAGGACAACTGAAAGTCGGGATCTGGTCGGGAGATGTCAAGCTTCAAAACCTGGAGCTCAGACGAGAAGCTCTGGACCAGCTGAAATTGCCGATAAATGTGGTTGAGGGACATCTCGGAGCCTTAACGTTAACGATACCATGGTCGAATCTCCGCGGTCAACCCGTCAAGGTGTTCATAGAAGACGTATACCTGCTGGCGGCGCCGAAGGAGGATGCGGAATACGATGAGGAGGAGGAGGAGCGAAGGCGACAGGCTGTGAAAATCGAAAAGCTAGACAGCGCAGATATCCTCAAAGAGAGGAACGAAGAAGGCCTCAGCCAGGAGGAGCAGAAGAAGAGCCAGAGCTTTACCGAGAGTTTGGTTTCGACTATCGTGAACAACCTCCAAATCACCGTGAAGAACATACACGTCCGATACGAAGACTCTATATCCGCTCCCGGCCATCCATTCGCGCTCGGTGTGACACTCGAGGGCTTCAGCGCCGTTAGCACCGATGGACAATGGAACCCAACGTACATTCAAAACTCAGTTGGCGTGGCGCATAAACTTGCTACCCTGGAGGCTCTTGCTGTGTACTTCAATACAGATACGAAGTTGATGGGCACCGGAAGAGAAGCCCAAGTGCCTGAAAATGCCGAAGTATTGTCCCACGAGGAGATGATGGAGCAATTCCAAAAGTTGATCGTCAAGGGCGAACAGAGCGACGCAACGGAGCACCAGTTCATATTGAAGCCCGTCAGTGGCCGCGCAAAGATTGAGATGGATACCTCTGGCGAGATCACCAGGCCAAAGATTAAAGCTGGCTTGCTCTTCGACGAGATTGGACTGGTTCTGGACGATGACCAGTACAGAGATGCCCTCATGATGGTCGATCTGTTCCATTATTTCCTGCGCCACCAGGAATACAAGAAACTGCAGCCTAAAGGAGTAACTCCCAAGGAAGACCCTCGTGCGTGGCTGCGATTCGCTGCAGATGCGGTGCTGAGCAAGATCCACGAGAGAAACCGTCGCTGGTCTTGGGATTACTTCCGCGAGAGAAGGGATGACAGAATCCGTTATATCGAGTTATTTAAGAAAAAGAGGGGAGACCAGCCTATGACTCCTACTGAGACTGAAGACCTCAATAACCTCGAGTGGAAACTGTCATATGAAGACCTGAGATTCTGGAGATCACTCGCTAGAAATCAACTGAAGAAGGAAAACATCGGCGTCAAGAAAGCCCCAGCTCCAAAGCCACAAGGGTGGGTGGCATGGGCTTGGGGGTCAAAGCCTGAGGAGACCCAAGAAGATGAGACAACAACGATGACGGAAGAACAACGAGAGGAGCTGTACAAAGCTATCGATTGGGACGAGAAGAATGCAATCGCACAAAGCGTTGATCTACCCCGAGAGACCGTTAAACTCCAAATCGAAGCCGATCTTAAGTTGGGTAGTTTTACATTAAAACGGGACTCCCATAATACAGCGGTGGAGGTCCTCAGTCTGTTCTTTGATTCTTTCAGTGCCAAAATCCTACAACGGCCTGACTCCTTCCTCGCCGATGTAAGCCTTGGAGGACTCCGCCTCAACGATGGAACAACTGCGAACAGCTTCTATCCGCAAATTATAAGAGTGAAGGATTCGCCATCAACCGACGACGACACCAGCTTGACTAAGTTTGAGCCCGAGTCCGCCGTCGAGCCATTCTTCCAGTTTCAGTTCGAACAACACCCTCTAGACGAAAGTGCCGATTTAGCAGTTACCGCAAAGTTGAAGTCTATGGAGGTTATCTATAATCCTAATTTCATCGTGGAGATCGTTAAATTCTTCAGGCCGCCGGAGAGGCACATGGACTCCATATACGCTCTTATGGATACTGCAGGTGCTACTGTTGAGAGCATTAGACAACAGACACGTGCCGGCTTGGAATTTGCTCTCGAGGAGCACAAGACGATCAATGCCAAGCTGGACTTGCAAGCACCTTTGATCATTATCCCCGAAGACATCGAAGCAGAAAGGACCACGTGTTTAATTGTCGATGCTGGTCATATCAGCGTCAACAGCGAGTTGGTTGATAAAGAGACAATCCGAGATATACAGTCAAAGCACAACCAGTCGTATACCGAGGACGACCTGAAGCGCTTGGAGGGCCTGATGTACGACAAATTTCAGCTAAAGCTTGAAGCAACCCAGGTTCTCATTGGCCCGTCCGTGGGAGAGACCAGGGCGCGCCTGGAAGACACCGGGGATAAGACGTTCCACGTCGTTGACCGGATCAACGTGCAATTCACACTACAACTATCCATTGTGCCAAAGACGCCAAACATCCCGAAAATACGGATATCTGGGCATTTACCAGTACTTCATGCTTCGGCGTCCGATGCCAAGTGGAAGAGCTTCATGCGTCTTGTTAACGTGGCTATCCCCAAGTTTGAAGACGAGCAAGAAATACTAGACAAGGCAATAGAACCTGCTCCCAGCTCGGCGGCGACGAAGGAAGTCAAGCGTCCACGCGCACAAAGTTCACTATCACAGCGCCGAAAATCGCACCGACAGTCAAACTCCTTCCCATTTGCGGCCCAGCAGGCTGTTGTCATCGAGGAATCCGACATTGATGACGACGAGGATGCTGTGTTCCAAGATGCTTCCATCGGACAAACCGATGAAGATTTCAAGCTCGCACAGCGGACCTTTGAGTTATCGTTTAGCATTGGCAAACTCCAGGGCTCCCTGTATCGGAGTGACCCGAATGGCACCAAGCCTGACCAATTGCTCGTTGAACTTGTTGCAGAGCACTTCAGTGTCGATGTAACGGTCAGACCGTTTGATATAACCGCAGAAGTTGCCCTTCAATCTCTTTCGCTCGATGATCATGTTGAAAAAGATCCTCTACCCGAGTTCAAGCGTCTAATATCGTCAGGGGAGGGCGCAGAGGGAGGCGAAGAGAAGGCCCTTGTCCACGTCAAGTATGCTAGGATCAGGAGAGAGTCGCCCGAGTTTATGACCAAATATTCTGGGATTGAGACGAACCTTGACATCGCAATATCGACGATTAACTTAATTGTCACGAGGAGAACGCTACTCACATTATTGGACTTTATCCTCATAACCTTCACGAACCCCAACCCCAATGATCAGAATCAGAGACCTGCTATTGAGTCTGAAGATGAATCGGAGGAAGATGAGGTTGTTGCCACGCCTCAAAACCCTGCGGAGCCGGAGAAAATAAGGATACAAATCAGCCTCAAGAAGGTGTCGCTTGTCCTCAACAACGATGGAATTAGACTTGCCACGCTAAGTCTAATGGCTGGCGACTTGGGGTTGTTCCTGATGGGTCAGACCATGAGAATTGGTGGTAAACTCGGCAACTTGTCGCTAATAGACGACATTGATCAGGGTGCGCCGCTGGAGATGCGTGAATTGGTGTCTATCCAAGGACAAGACTTGGCTGATTTCAGCTATGAGACTTTTGACCCTAATAATAAGGAAACATACCCAGGCTACGACTCTTCCTTTGGTCTCCAAGCTGGATCGGTGAAGGTCAACTTCCTCTCTGAGCCATTCCGCAAGATTCTCAACTTCCTCGTCAAGTTCGGAAAGATGCAGGCAATCTTCAACGCGGCTCGCCAGGCTGCGGCAAACCAGGCATCTCAGATCCAACAGAATGCCAACAAGATACATTTCAATATTACGGTCAAGACGCCTATTATCGTCTTCCCCCGCGTTATGGAGTCTGGAATATCCCGTCGCGACGTTATAACCGCGTATCTTGGAGAGATCTACGCCCAGAATAAGTTCGTCCCGCTTGACGACTCTGCCTATTCGCCTATTGGTATGAAGATTTCAGCGGGTATTAGGAATATCAGGTTGACCTCCGACTTCCACTACGGGGAAGATAAGTCCGAGGAGTTGGAGCTGATTGATCAAGTCGACCTTGGCTTCGCAATCACATATGCCGAGCATTTGCAGGGAGTCAAGAGACCTGACCTTGAAATTGATGGTCATATGACCGAGCTCAACTTGCGAATCACACAAGTTCAACTAAGATTCCTGTTGGAACTGGCTAGAACGATCCCTGCCGCTTTTGCTGCGGATGAGGATGCCATTGAACAGGAGACGATGGACGAGCTGCCCAATAGACTCACTCAGCATGCTGATGCCGATCATGATTTTGCCAGCACTGACAAGGATAACAAGAAGCCTGCCGATCTTGGCCCAGAGCTTAACGTTGACTCTGAAAGCTGGGTAAAATTGGACTTCGCTTTCAAAGTACCAAGTGTAGGATTGGAAATGATTCGCGCTGAAGACGATGAGCCAATCGCAGACCTACAGGCAGCCAGCCTGTCCAGGTTTTCGCTGGATGATACCACGGTGAAGCTTTCGATGGTCACTGATGGATCTCTGGAATCGGAACTCACAATCCAGTCGTTCACAATACAAGACAGCAGAAGCAGCGAAACCAACAGATACAAGAAAGTTATGACCTCTCTGAACAAGGAGGTCCAGCAATTTATGGCGAGCGTAACAATTTCGGGTGGAAAGGAACGAAATGTCATCGCCATGGCTGCGATTGACAGCCCCAGGGTCATTCTTGCGCTGGATCATTTATTCGCTATCCAGTCGTGGCTCACCCACGGATTTGCAATCGACGAGCCTGCGGTTACTGATGAGGTGCAAGACATCATGGAGGAATCGAATGAGAGCTCTGAGACTGAGACTGATGTTTCCACGCGACGCATACCCCAGCGGCCAAAGTCAGACAGAAGGGCTAGTTCTGGAAAGAAAACTCCTCAAGTACAGGATAACAACGAAATGACAGTTTCCTTCAGGGTCAATGTTGTTGATGCCCAGATTATTTTGATTGCAAACCCTCTCAGCACCAGCTCCGAAGCTACTGTGCTGGGGACGAAGCAAATTCTCATGTCTAAGCAGCACGCCCTGACGCTTCAGGTGTCGGATATGGGCATGTTCCTTTGCAGGATGGATCGTTTCGAGGACACGCGCCTTCGCATTCTCGATGACTTCAACTTATCCATGTCCATGGATACCTCGCAGCCCCAAGTTTCCAGTATTCACATCGACATCCAGCCATTGATTCTTCGATTATCACTCCGTGATATCCTACTTGCCGTGCAAATTTTCGGCAAGGCATCTGAGTTGTCCGGTGGCGAAGCGAAGCCCCAAGAGTCACCTTCTGCTAAGAAGGCAAACCAGCTCAAGGGCCGCCCTGGCGCTCTTAAGCAACGCACGGCAAGTGGCCGAGCTACGTCTACACTGGCGAAACGGGCGAAGTCCATAGCCGGCGCAACTCAAGGGCAGCTTGATGGCGACGCATCTAGTACTGTGGCTAAAGCTGGTCCTCCAAAGCGTGAAGAACTGACGGCCACCCTTGAGGGATTGAGGGTTGTCCTTCTGGGCGACGTACACGAACTGCCAATCCTTGACCTGAGCGTCAACAACTTCACGGCTAGCGCCAAAGACTGGTCGAGCGACCTTGCTGCGGGGACGACCATTGATATGTTTGTCAATGTTTACAACTTCTCCAAGTCTTCATGGGAGCCCCTTATTGAACCTTGGCAGCTCGGTTTCCGCATGTCGAGGAAGCAAAATCCTCCTAGCATGGCATTTGAGCTGAGCTCCAAGAAGATGATGGAATTGACCATCACTTCGGCCACAATTGCTCTGGCGTCTCATTCCGTGACATTCCTCCGGTCGGATGATGATGTCCTGTCGAAGCCTCGTGGTGTTGATACTCCGTACCGCATTAGGAACTACACGGGGTTCGAAATGAATGTTTGGGCCGAATCGGACTCCATCGATGAAGATGCGATGTCTGCTAAGCTCCAAGACGGCGAGGAGGCCCCATGGCTCTTCGAGAACTGGGAGAAGATGCGTGAGAACCTGTCGACTGATGTCAAGCCTGCGATTGTTGGGGTGGTGCTTGAAGGAAGCAGTTTCCAGAGCATTGATAAGATCCCCGTTAACCGTGAGGGAGAGTTCCTCTACAACCTGAAGCCACGAGTGGATAATATTCTGCATCGCCTGCTTGTGGAGGTCAAGCTCGGAGAGGACAATGTCAAGTATATCACTTTCAGATCCCCGTTGTTGGTGGAGAACAACACACAAATCCCCGTCGAGCTCGGCGTGTTTGATGCCCAGGAGGGCCATCTCCTCAAGATTGAGAAGATTCCGCCCGGAGAGAGTAAACCAGCGCCAGTTGGAGCTGCTTATCTGAAGCAGCTTCTTGTTCGACCTGACCAAGGATTCGGGTATTCCTGGTCAACAGAGTCATTGTGGTGGCGCGACCTCCTGAGGCGCCCCACCAGGACAATGACGTGCAAAGGGGAGAGCGATAGCAAGACTCCCCCTTTCTATTTCCAAATGAATGCAGTGTACGATAAGAGTAATCCTCTTTGCAAGTAAGTAATCTGTGGATTTCCAGCTTTTGTTTTCCAACTAACGATTCATAGTATATATCCTTATATGAGAATTCGCCTGTCGGCTCCAATCGAATTGGAGAACTTACTCCCTTACGACTTCAAATATCGCATTTATGACAAAAACACCAAGAAGGACTGGACGAACTTCCTCCGAAAGGGCGGCCTCAGCCCTGTACATGTTGTCGAATTATCCCATTTATTACTTTTGAGCATCGATATGCAGGATACTGTTTTCAAAGCGAGCGAGTTTGCCATTATTAACTCTAATGATTCTGACGATTTCCGAAAAGAGACGACGCTTGTTTGCAAGGACAACGAGGGCCTCCCGCTCAATCTCCAGTTGCACTATTACAGGATCCCAGACGGCGGTGGAGCGTTTAGACTCACTATTTACAGTCCTTATGTCATTTTGAATAAAACCGGCCTAGATATCAACATCAAGGCGAAGTCGTTACTGCAGCAGGCGCGGACAGCGGCTGGCCAGAAGGTCGTGCGCGATCTACTTGGCGACGACGAACAGAAGGCGCTGCCCTTGATGTTTGCGTTCAGTGGCGACGACCAGCGCAACCGCGTCATCCTCAAAGTTGGCGAGTCGAACTGGAGTAAACCACAGAGTTTCGACGCCATTGGCAGCACGATAGATGTGGTTCTACCGTCAGCAACTCAGAACACTGAGATACACGTTGGCATCAGCATCGAGAATGGAGACGGGAAATACAAGATGACCAAGGTCGTTACGCTTGCGCCGAGATTTGTGCTGAAGAACCGCATGACCGAGGAGATCAGTGCTAGGGAACCTGGATCGTCGGAGCTTATGACTCTGAAGCCAGGAGAACTGAAAGCGTTGCACTTCCTTCAAAAGTCGGCGGTTAAGCAACTGTGCCTTTGCTTCCCAGGCCTGAACAACCAATGGTCTTCACCATTCACAATCTCTGATCTTGGAACCACGCACGTAAAGCTTGCTAAGGTCGGCCAGAGGCAGAAGCTTGTCCGTGTTGAGGTTCTGATGGAAGATGCCACTATATTCCTCCATCTCAGCATCGAGACCAAACACTGGCCGTACTCTATGCGCAATGAGAGTGATATGGAATTCATGTTCTGGCAGGCAAATCCCAATATTGATGAGGAGGACACAGAGGATAGATCAGGCTGGCGCCCAATTCGCTATCGCCTTCCGCCGCGTAGCATCATGCCATATGCATGGGATTATCCGGCCGCCAAGCTCAAGGAGCTCATCATCAGCGCGAACGGCAAAGACAGGCACATTAAGTTGGCTGAGATTGGTAATCTGATACCAATGAAGGTTCCCGCCGCGAAACATTCTAGGGAACAGAAGATTATCGATCTCAACGTCGCAGCAGATGGACCTACCCAGACTCTGATCTTGTCGAATTTCAAGCCGTCGAAGAGCATGTACAAGCAGAGATCGCCGACGGAATCGGCCTCGAATATCACTGAAGGCTTCGAGGTCAAGGATCAAGATACAGATGTCACGTTCCGCGCCCAGCTCAAACTTGCCGGATTTGGGATCTCGCTGGTGAACAGCCAGCTCAGCGAACTCGCGTATATTACGTTCAGAGATCTCACGCTGAGATACAGCGAGTCCCCTCTGTACCAGACTGTATCCGCATCTATTAAGTGGATTCAGATCGACAATCAACTGTACGGAGGCATCTTCCCGATGATTATCTACCCAAGTGTTGTCCCTAAGCAACACGCTGAGACCGAGGCACATCCTTCTCTCCATGCTCAGATTACGCGCGTCAAGGATGATTCGTACGGTGTGCTCTACTTCAAGTACGCTACGCTACTTCTGCAACAGATGACACTTGAAATCGACGAGGATTTCGTCTACGCGCTACTTGACTTCTCAAAGGTACCGGGAGCTAGCTGGTCAGAGACGCACGAAGGCACGCTTTGTGATGAGAGCCTCGATATCCCAGAGCCGAAACAGCTCCAACAGGGTCAAGACATTTACTTTGAGCTCCTCAACATCCAGCCCATGCAGCTAGATTTGTCGTTTGTTAGAACGGAACGAGTCAATGTTGAGGACAAGACCTCGTCGCGAAACCCGCTGATGTTCTTCCTCAACGTGCTTACCATGGCTATCGGGAACATCAACGACGCGCCTGTGCGATTCAATGCCTTGATGCTGGAGAACGCACGAGTATCTGCCGCGGTCTTAACCCAGAATATCTCTGCTCATTACTCTCAAGAAGCGCTTTACCAGGTGCACAAGATCCTGGGATCCGCAGATTTCCTCGGAAACCCCGTGGGCCTGTTCAACAACCTGAGTTCGGGAGTGGCGGATATCTTCTACGAGCCCTACCAGGGATTCATCATGTCCGACAAGCCCGAACAGCTCGGTATCGGCATCGCCAAGGGCGCCACCAGCTTTGTCAAGAAGTCCGTTTTCGGTGTGTCGGACAGTTTCTCAAAGGTCACTGGTAGTATCTCCAAGGGTCTCGTCGCCGCGACCATGGACAAACAATTCCAAGACCGCCGGCGCATGACGCGCTCGCGCAACAGGCCGAAGCACGCGCTTTACGGCGTGACGGCAGGTGCAAACTCGTTTGTTAGCAGTCTAGCGAGTGGAGTCGGTGGTCTCGCGCGCAAGCCGCTCGAGGGTGCCGAGCAGGAGGGATTCGCAGGATTCTTCAAGGGTGTGGGTAAGGGCGTACTCGGACTCGCGACGAAACCGGCTATCGGTGTGTTCGATCTCGCGTCGAACGTCAGTGAGGGCATCCGCAACACAACCACCGTGTTTGACGGCGAGGGCCTGGAGCGCGTGCGCCTGACGCGCTTCATCCCTGCAGACGGGATCGTACGGCCGTACAACCAGCGCGAGGCTCTTGGACAGTTCTGGCTCAAGCAGTTGGACAGTGGGAAGTATTTTGACGAGCAGTACATTGCTCATCTGGAACTGCCGCGCGAAGACGTCGTGGTGATGTTGACGTACAGCCGGATCATGCTTGTGCGCGCGAAGAAGTTGACGAGCGAGTGGGACGTGCCATTGCGGGATGTGCAGACGATCTCGAAGGAGCGGACTGGGCTGAGCTTGACGCTGAGGGGGGGAACCAATGGACCGTTCCTACCGGTGGCGGAGGAGAGTAGTCGCAACTTTTTGTATCAGAAGATTGGGGTTGCGGTGGGGGAGTTCAACAAGAAGTATAAGGCGACTGAGTAGAGGGAGCGAGATTGAAGGCGCGAGAGGGGGCTGGGGAGGCGCAGACACGGCTATGGACAGGCAAGTTTGAAAGGGGGCGCCGGATGGGACGGCACATGAAAATGAAAGTGCAGTAGGCGCCGGTTGCTTCGTTGTGGATAGACATACACATAAAAATTACAGTATACATGACCCGATATCCTGACGTCGAAACCGCCGTTCTCGTGCTACGTAACTTACAGCCCGTTACCCGGCGGGCCAAACGTAAGTTGGCGAGGCTAACACTAACGACCGGGGAACACTAGATTCGTACCCGCGCGGGCGCCATCCTCTCATCGGCTCGCCGCCAGCCCAGTTCCCCAGAAACGATGCTTGCCCGACCGTCCACCACCTCCCTCCCCCATCTGTGATTCGCCAGCAATCCCCCCCCATTCCCTTATCAACACCGCTGTAACGACTATTGAGTCGAGGCGAGCGAGGGGTGGCGCAGCATGACCGGTGCTGTGCTGTTGGCGCTCTCCTTCCAGTCGCCGACGGCAGCCTGATTGGGGAATACGCTAGAAAAGGCGAGATCCCTGCAGAGAAGTATGCATGGAAGCCTTGGCGGTGCAGGGGCTGTTCCCGATCCTACTCGGAGCTGACGCCGCTTTGGTTGGTCGTTTCTTGGTATGGCTGCTCTGGTTGGCCGGGGAGTGGTGATGATGCGGTGTTTACGTGTCGGAGTTGCCAATGCTGGGGGATGCGAGGAGCTTGAGGTGCGTATCCGGGTGGTTGTTGTGTGATGCGCGGAGATGCGAGGACGCGATGATGCGTGCAGGAGCTGGAATGCTTGGCGGGGGATTTCCGAGTCGGGTATTGCGAGGATGGAGGTGCTGGTGATACGACGACCGACGGCTTCGCGGTGTCGTGGCATGTGCAGCGATGCGGTGTGCCGCCGCCCCTAGGATAGAGGTGATGGATGCTGTGCGCTGTCATCTCGGTGTACTGTCTGTATCGCCTCGTTGTACAACCACATGTTGGTCGTTCGTCTTACGCGCTTCAGTGGTAATGGCAATGATATGCGCAACGATTACTTGCAATAACGCCCCTTGCTTGAGCGGTGATGTGCAGACATGCGGATAGACTCGACATCCCCCCCCCTCTCCCCAGCATCTCATCAGCTGAATCATGGCCTGTTCACAGCCTCGCTCGTGTCTAATCCATTTGCTCTCTGGTTGGCTTCCCTCGCCCCACCGCTTCTTCAAATCCCTTGCCCTGCACATCATAATCGAGTACGCACATACCTTTCTGCTGCAAGGCTGCGCTATTAACGACAACCCTCTGCCAACTCTCCACCATTCGAATCCAATCTCTCCTTCCCCACAACAATATCCCTAACCCCTGTGGACCCCCTGTAGCACTCGCATAGTTCTGGCACACGCCCAACGACCTCCGATCTTCCAACCACCGTCCCTCCCTCAGTTCACCGCCTGTCCCTCCGCCCTTCTCGAACCACCCCCACGCAACC
>JPJW01000150.1:0-28609 GCA_000750755.1 Pseudogymnoascus sp. VKM F-4513 (FW-928)
ACATTGCCCAAAAAGATTACACCGGGACCATCTACCCCACCGCCATCCTCCGCCTCGTCGCTGCCCCCTTCCTCATCACCGCCATCGGGCTATTCTCCAGCTACCGCCCCGCGAGGTCCGCCGCAGTTCTCGTCTTCATCTGCCTCGCCCTCCTGCGCATCCTCTTCGTCTTCCTCGTCCACACCCCCCGCGGCGCCCAGTGGCGCGGCGGTCGCGGCGTCAACGTCGCCGTCGATTTCGCGATCGTGGTGGGCATGTGTGTGGCCACGGGTGCCTCGCGCGTCTTGAGACACACACCGGCGAGTACGGTGGCCTGCATTTTCAGCTGGGTTTCTTGGTGAGTTCTCCCCCATTTCTAGCAACCTCTGGCTTTGTGGTCTTATGGAACTTTGTACTGATGAGATTTATTTAGTGTGCTCCTTGCCCTGGCGGCGGTTGATACGGGGCGTCCGACTAGGATCGCGATTACGACGACGCTGAGTCTGGATTTCTGGACTGGGGACGGCGCGCTGTCGCTTGGTAGGTGGGATGAGGAGCGGGGCCCGGAGATGGGGTCGAGCGCGCCGCTGCTCGCGTAGAGCCGGATGGAGTGGATAAAGTGGGTGGAGGTGTAGGCGTTGATCTATAACAGTAAGTTGTGTCCCGTTTTTTGGTTTGTTCGATTTATTTTGAAGAGCGGACGGGACGGCGCATATGATGATCCAGATATTATGTCAAACTAGTCGGAGGGCAGCTAGAAACTGTGCGATGGCGAAAATACTCTGAAGACTGATGGCTGTCCCTTTTCGAGCGATGTGTTGGTCCACGTGTGGCATTTCAGGATAATGAATGGCAACTGACCTTTATAGTACTATATATGCGATACAGTGCATGGTTTGAGGGGGTTCGTTGGGTTAGGCGTTTCATGGGATTTTGTGGGAAAGTTCCGGTATTTAGGACTATTATGAATGATATATATTTCCAGGCGTTTATGCTCGTGTTGCCGTGAATGATATATATTTCCAGATATTTTATGTTCGTGCTGTCCAAGTTGGAATAGAGAGTGTGTGTACGACTGTTCGTAAAATGAATGCTCTTGATCGTTCAAGTGTTGCTCACTGGATTTTCAGTGACTGTTTGTGAAATGCATTCTCTATCGTTCAAGTGTAGCTCACTGGATTTTCAATGACTGTTCGTGAAATGAATGCTCTTGATCGCTCTTGAAACTGTTGAAGTGTGGCTACTCACTGTTGACTTTCAATGACTTCACATTTCACATAAATGTATATAAATAAAAGGACGTATTGTGCCTTGAAATAGAGAGTGGGATTATTTGGACTGATGATGGTATATTTTTGTAGGGATTTACTTTTATATTTACTCAAGATTTTAACAGGTAAATCTACGACGAATTTCACACTGAGGTCAAATAGAAACTGGAAGTACATGTAAACACCCGATATAATAAACTATAGATGCAATGAATACGGTAATATCTTGAAGTAAGAGCCTATCACTCATCAAATCAATCAATACTCAGATCAAGAATGTGATGTTGAATGAGGCTGTATTTGTTAGTGTTAAAACAAATATGTGCGTTTAAATACATATAAACGAGACTGTTACCAACTTAATCCTGTCTATTTAAATAAATAAAAAACAAGTTAAAATATATCTATATCATACACATCTTCTGACATGAATATATATTAGTTATATATCATGAATATATGCATGCTCTCTGTCTCTCGTCGCACATACTCTGTAAACGTTGGTGAATCCCTGCATCACGTGACACAAACACACTCTCCACTAGCGTGCTGTAATCTACCTAGCGTGCTCGTTAAGCATGATTTTGCGCCGTGTACAGTCCGGAGCGTGCGCGCACCTCGCAACTCATCCAGCTCGCTCCATCTCACCCACCCCCCATCCATCAAAATCCGCGTCGTCGATGGAAGTACCGTCAATCCCCTTCGCGCCAATCACCCCCCGCCCCTCAACCTAGTTTGATATCAACGACAATACCCCCTTCGATATCCCCTTTGTCCCCCAGGCCCGGTAATTGTCGATTAGGCATACCCGACTTCACCTCATTTGCCTCACGACCGCACCTTTTGCCCCTTCCGCCGCACAAGGTCGCGCCAAGCCTTCGCGAACCTCCAAAAAGTTATCCCCAACGACCACGCCGACGCGACGGGGCGACTTGAGGCGCGACAACTCCTGACTGGAGCCTCTGCGACATTCCCACACCCCGACTTTGATACCGGAGGCCCGTTTGCTCGACGCCCCCGATACATCACCTGTCGCTTCCTTTGGCGTCACGCCTTCACCCAGCCGACACCTTACGCGCAAGGCTGCATCGCATCTTGATATGCGCTCTGGCTCTTTATAGACCATAGTCCCATCGAGCATTGAGGTCCACGCCACCGGCTCGCCCATCATGGCTACCGTCCAGGCTGCTCCTGCAGCCCAACAACAACAAATGGGCGCCGCCCTTCCATCTGGCCTGTCCCAGCAGGCGGTCCAGGAGATATATATGGTGAGTTGGCGCACGATACTAACCCGCCACCGGTCGCGACAATGTCGATAGATGCTAATGCCGCCGCAGAAATTTAAGCAGATGAAAGAATCTGGCGTGTCCGACCAGGATCCCGAATACCAAAAGGTTCACAACATGCTTATGGCCATCCAGCAACAACGCATGTACAACAAACAGCGCCAGTTCCAACAGCAACAGCAACAACAGAATGCGAATAATGCTACGACAAATGGCAACAATGCTGTTCGACCTCCACAACAGAATTCGACGGCCGTGCCTACACCACCAGCCCAGCCATCATCAGCATCAGCACCAGCACCTGCGGCATCAAAGTCGAACGCTGCACAGTCTGCACAAGCAGCACAGCGCTCATCGACGGCTGGCAGTGGATTGTTCACAGCAGACCAGCTTGGCATACTGAAGCATCAAATCTTCGCGTTCAAGTGCCTGTCGAAGAACCTCGGCATCCCACAAACCACACAGCAACAGCTATTCGCATCGCACCAGAAGAAGCAGGCTACCGCCGATGGACAGATTGCATCTGCTGCGAAGACGTTGGAAGATGCACAGCCAAGCACTAACGGGAAGCCGAAAGACTCGTCGGCGGCCCCAGAGCCTGCTGAAGAGGAGGAAGAGATGTCGACTACGATCGATCCATACTCCCTGATCCCTAGCAAGATGAGCTACTCCAAGCACTCGCTGAGACAAGGGCGCTTTTTGATCCCCAGCATCATGCCTTCTGGCATCGATATTGACAAACTGCGTGAGGATCGGGAACGCGTCATTTACAACCGCATGTCGTCGAGATATCAAGAACTCAAGGCAATTCCTGCTAACCTACAGCACTGGGAAACAAGAAACACCGACGATCTCTCTGCGGACGATAGCCTGAAGCGCAAGGCACTCATTGAGTTGAAGATGCTTGAGCAGTACTCCAAGCAACGTGCAATGAGAGACCGCATTGCGCGCCAGATGATCCAATATGACAACCTGGCTATGACCGCAAACAGGAGTATGTACCGCCGCATGAAGAAGCAGTCGCTCCGTGAAGCTCGTATCACCGAGAAGCTCGAGAAGGAGCAGCGTGACGCGAGAGAGACGAGAGAGAAGAAGAAGCACACCGATTACCTCCAGTCCGTCCTGCAGCACGGCCGCGAGATTGCTATTGCGGCCAGCGCGCAGAAGAGCAAGATGCAGAAGCTGGGTCGCATGATGCAAGTCCAGCACCAGACCATCGAGAAGGAAGAGCAGAAGCGCATCGAGAGGACTGCCAAGCAGCGTCTCGCGGCCTTGAAGTCTAACGATGAGGAGGCTTACTTGGCACTGCTCGACCAGGCGAAGGATACCCGTATTACGCATCTGCTTAAGCAGACCGATGGCTTCTTGACCCAGCTTGCTCAGTCCGTGAAGGCGCAGCAGAGGAAGGCTGCCGAGAGATACGGCGATGCCGATGCCTTTGAGGACGAGGAGGAGTCTGAGTCGGAGGACGAAGAGATGAACAGCGACGTTAAGAAGATTGACTACTACGCTGTTGCTCATCGCGTCAAGGAAGAAGTTACGAAGCAGGCGAGTATTTTGGTTGGTGGCACACTTAAGGAATACCAGATTAAGGGTCTCCAGTGGATGATTTCGCTTTACAACAATAACTTGAATGGTATCCTTGCCGATGAGATGGGTCTCGGAAAAACCATCCAAACCATCAGTTTGATCACCTACCTCATTGAATCGAAGAAGCAGAACGGACCGTTCCTTGTCATTGTCCCTCTCAGTACCTTGACTAACTGGAATCTCGAATTCGAAAAGTGGGCTCCTGGAGTCAAGAGGATTGTGTACAAGGGATCGCCACTCGCCAGAAAAGAGCAGCAGCAAGAGATCAGATATGGCAACTTCCAGGTTCTGCTCACCACCTACGAGTACATCATCAAGGATAGGCCAGTTCTCAGCAAGATCAAGTGGATCCACATGATTATTGATGAGGGTCATCGTATGAAGAACGCAAAGTCGAAGTTGAGTGGTACATTATCACAGTACTACTCTACGCGCTATCGTCTCATTCTCACTGGTACCCCGCTGCAAAACAACTTGCCCGAGCTTTGGGCCCTGCTCAATTTCGTCCTGCCTACCATCTTCAAGTCCGTCAAATCGTTCGATGAATGGTTCAACACCCCCTTCGCCAACACCGGAGGTCAAGATAAGATGGAGCTCACTGAAGAAGAGCAGATTCTCGTCATTCGCCGTCTGCACAAGGTCCTTAGGCCCTTCCTGCTCAGACGTCTTAAGAAGGATGTCGAGAAGGATCTACCCGAGAAGAGTGAGAAGGTCATTAAGACTCGATTCTCTGCTCTGCAGGCTCGCCTTTACAAACAGATGGTTACCCACAACAAGTTGGTTGTCAGTGACGGCAAGGGAGGCAAGACTGGCGCCCGTGGTCTTAGCAACATGATCATGCAACTGAGAAAGCTCTGTAACCATCCTTTCGTTTTCGACGAGGTTGAGAACCAGATGAACCCCAAGAACACCAGCAACGATCTCTTGTGGCGTACTTCCGGAAAGTTCGAGCTGCTCGACCGTATTCTGCCCAAGTATCAGCGCACCGGCCACAGAGTGCTTATGTTCTTCCAAATGACAGCCATTATGGACATTATGGAGGATTTCCTACGTCTCCGTGGAATTATGTACTTGCGTCTGGACGGAACCACCAAGTCCGATGATCGTTCCGACTTGCTCAAGGAGTTCAATCGTCCCGACTCGCCATACTTCATGTTCTTGCTGTCCACTCGTGCTGGTGGTCTTGGTCTTAACCTGCAAACCGCCGATACCGTTATCATCTACGATTCGGATTGGAATCCTCATCAGGATTTGCAAGCTCAGGATCGTGCCCATCGTATCGGACAGAAGAACGAGGTTCGTATCCTGCGACTCATCAGCTCCAACTCCGTTGAGGAGAAGATTCTCGAGCGTGCCAAGTACAAGCTTGATATGGATGGCAAGGTTATTCAGGCTGGTCGTTTCGACAATAAGTCTTCCGAGACTGATCGTGACGCTATGCTGCGTGTCATGTTGGACACGGCTGAGTCGGCAGAGAGCCTTGAGCAAGAAGAGATGGACGACGATGACCTGAACTTGATGCTGGCACGTAATGACGACGAAGTCGAAATCTTCAAGGCGATGGACGTGGAGCGCACCAAGGATCTTACTTACGGCAGTGTCCCAGGTTCGAAGAGATTGCCGCGTCTGATGGCCGATAACGAATTACCAGAGATCTATCTGTCTGAGGGCAATCCAATTGATGATGAGCCTGAAGAGATCAGAGGTCGCGGTGCCAGAGAGCGCAAGACTCTCCATTACGATGATGGTCTTACGGAAGAGCAGTGGCTGAACGCTGTTGATGCCGATGATGACACGCCAGAAGCGGCTGCGCAGCGGAAGGCTGAGAGGAAGGAACGCCGTCGCCTAAAGAAGATGAGGAAGGAGCAGGGAATTTCCGCTGCTGGCGATTCTGACACCGATGGCACCAAGGATAGTGACGATGACGAGCCAGAGCCAGAGCCCGAACCAGTTGCCAAGAAACCGCGTGGACGCAAATCCATGGGTAAGGTTGACAAGAGGAAGGCGGAGGACTTTGAGGAGGAGGAGAAGCCAGCGCCCAAGAAGACGAAGCGTGGCGGCCAAGGTCGCCCGAAGTCGATCGGCGGTGCCGGCGGAGTTTCTGGCGATCATCGCCGTACTCTGCAGACAAGCCTTCGCAGTGTCTACAAGTCTCTTCTTGAACTCGAGACCTCCGAGTCTGGCAGCGAGGGCGAAGAGGATACCAAGCGTGCCGTCATTGGACCGTTCATGGTGTTGCCGCCGAAGAAGGTGTTCCCTGACTACTACGAGCTCATCGCGAAGCCCATCGCCATGAAACAAATTGACACGAAGATCAAGAAGGAGGACTACAGCAGCCTGAACGATTTGTATAAGGACATCGAGCTACTGTGCAATAACGCACGGCAGTATAATGAGGATGGAAGCTTTTTATTCTTGGACGCGAATACGATTCAGGTAAGTCTCATTCACTAGCTATTTGAGTTAGGACATGATTACTGACATAAAAATCAGGCGGCTTGCAAATCTAAGATCCAAGATGAGATCAGCGATCACCCCGAACTTGGAGACCAGGACGGCTCCTCGAGAGATGGCGGGTCCACGGCACCGACTACTAATACGGGAACTCCGGCGCCGAGGCTGAAGCTCAACTTCAGCAACTATGTGAATGGCGGAAGCAGTGCGGCGCAGAGCGACGACGAGGATTAAAAAGCTAGACTGCCTACTCTGCTATAATGGTTCCTAGGACCGGGGAGTGGTGTTTTTTTTGGCAGGAAGGGGATTTAAGGGGACCGGGTTGTGTGTTTTTTAATGGCTGGTGTTTTGATAGTGGCGTTTGGGTTGGGACCGTTTGGGGATCGGACGAGCTGATAAGTACAGCCGGGGGAGATAGCATCTACCTTGGGAGCAGGAAGGCTAGATTTGTACTTTATTAGATAGTGCATAATTCAGGTGCATGATGTAAACTGTCAATGTGTGCTAATCATTACAGTTGCTCCTGTGAGAATCGGTTTCGTAAATAATTCACGCGTGCTTCTAGAGGACATGTCCTGCATTGCTGTGGTATGTACATTTATGTTTTATCTGGAAGTGATCTCTTGCTGACCTGTGTTAGATGCTTTGCGTGCGTTTGCGCTGCAAGAGAGTGGTGGTGGTTGTCCTCACGGAACGGGACTAGCGCGTGTTGGTGCGGAGAAATCCGAAAATCGATGTGCAGCAATCCAGCCGCATCGACCCCTGCCAGCCCATTCTGGTGGTGCCCTCAATAATTTTGGATCACAATAACCTCACCTCGCGCATTGGTCTTGCGCACCAACCTCCCACAACCCCATTCCGAAGATCACTCGACTTCTTTATATTTTGCAACTTGCCAGAACGATAACATTGCCACCAGCGCTTCACCCTGTTATGGTTGCCCTGTGTTGAAGGGTTCACCAAGCTCCTCGAGGCTCTACACGTCTCGAGTCAAGTCGCGAAGCCAGGCTTGGCCTTTCCAACTTGAAGCTATCGCCAGCTTCAACGGCACTCTTATATACACCCAAGCGACTTGAATACGACATTAAGATCTCACCATGGCGTCTAGAACAGCATTTGCCAATGGCACAACCAACGGCCTCAGCACGATGGGGCCCAGAGACCTCCCCGACTCCATCGCCTCGCGCTCCGTTCTTCGATTCTCCGATGTCCCCTCATCCCTCGATATCCCCGTGCAAGGCATGGATGAAGACGACCAACAAGCCGTCGAAGTCGACCTGGAGGACCTCCTCGACGACCCGACCGAGCTGTGCACCCTCCTCGAGAACGAGCGCGTGAGCCGCAACTTCTGGATGACCGTCTCATTGGCCTACGCCAAGCAAAAGAAGATTGATACTGCGATTGAGATGATCGGCAAGGGCCTTGCAGCCGTCACTGGCGGCCCGAAGGAGAAACTGAGCATGCTGACCTGCCTGTGTTGGTTATATCTGTGGAAGAGCCGCGAGGCGCCTCGCGTTGCGCCTGAGGGCCAGATGGTTTCTGAAGCAAAGACAAAAGAGTTCTACCTGCAGCTGAGCACGACAGCACTCAACGACGCGACGCGAATCAACCCCAGCTTTCCCCCACTGTTCATGGCGCGCGGCGTTCTATACCTCCTCCGCGCGTCGCTGCAGCCGCCATCGAAGGCGCCAGCGGCGGGGACGATCGACCCTGAGAAGCTGGATATCCTGCGCCATGCGCTCAAGAGCTTCGACGACGCGATTCGTGTGTCGCAGGGCCGCAATATGCTTGCTGTTCTCGGGAAATGCAGGGTGCAGTTCTCCTTGGGCAAGTACGCTGAGGCGCTTGAGGGATACCAGTTGGCTCTGTCGCGGATGCCGGAGCTGACGGACCCGGACCCACGTATCGGTATTGGAGCGTGTCTGTGGATGCTGGGACACAAGGACGACGCGAAGGTGGCGTGGGAGAGAGCGCTGGAGGTCAACGCGGATTCGAAGATTGCGAATATCCTCTTGGGACTGTATCACCTCGATGCCAGCGGACATGTGCCGACGAACAGCAAGGAATTTATTGAGACGTACAAGAAGGCCATGACGGTGTACACGCAGAAGGCTTTCAAGCTCGACAAAGACCTGCCGCTTACTTGCTCTACATTTGCTGGATACTTCTTGTCAAGGAAGTCGCTTACGAATACGGATGCTTTGGCACACAAAGCGATCCAATATACGGATGTTAACGCTATTGCCAGTGATGGCTGGTATTTGCTTGCCCGCAAGGAGCACTACGAAGATAATGTGGACCGGGCTGCGGACTACTACAGACGTTCAGATGAGGCACGCGGTGGCGCAGACCGTGGATATGTTCCAGCCAAGTTTGGATCTGCTCAGATCTCGGTGCTGAAGAGCGACTTTGGCGAGGCGAAATTCAGGCTGGAGAAGATTGTTCAGCACTCGAAGAATGTCGAAGCTATGAGCTTGCTTGGTACAATCTACTCTGAAGAGGTCTTTGCGAACCAATACGGTGCTTCGAACGAGGACAAGACGCAGGAATTCAAGAAGGCTGTCAGCCTCCTTGAGTCTGTTCGCGCTGCATGGAAGGACCCGAAGAAGAACTTGATCCCCGATGCGTCTGTGCTGCTTAATCTTGCACGCTTGTACGAGGTCGACAACCCGGAAAAGAGCTTGTTATGTCTCCAGCAAATTGAGCAGATCGAATTAGCACAGGCACAAGCACAGGCTTTGGCCTTGGATGAGGAGAACGCCAAGGATTCCGAAGCTGAGGAGGCATTGAAGGTTAAGATCCGCGAGAACTTGCCTCCACAGCTCCTGAACAACATGGGATGCTTCCACTACCAGGCCGAGAAATTTGATCTGTCCCGTGATTTTTTCCAGGCTGCGCTCAGTGCTTGCGTCAAGGCGGGAGAAAAGGAAGAAGGCATGGACACCGACGCTTTGGTCACGAGCATCAGCTTTAACCTTGGCAGGACATATGAAGCCAGTGGAATGTTTGACGAGGCCAAGACGGTTTACGAGGGTCTGTTGGGCAGACACGCTGATTATACTGATGCGCGTACTCGATTGGCATATATTGCACTGAAAGAGAGCCCGACGGATGAAGGCCCAAGGGCAATTGGCAAGCTATACCAGGACGCTAGCAACGACCTGGAGGTCCGCGCACTCTATGGCTGGTACCTTGGCCGCGTCCACTCTCGCAAACGCGCATCCGCTTCGCATATCCATGAAGACCCTGAGCTACGCCACTACAAGCACACACTTCAGCACCATGACAAGCATGACAGATACGCACTCATTGGCATGGGAAACCTGTACCTCCAGACGGCGCGCGAGATGCCACGTAACTCTGACTCTGAAAAGGCGAAGCGTAGCAGCATGTACTCCAAATCCGCCGAGTTCTTTGAGAAGGCACTGCAGCTTGACCCGAAGAGTGCGTTCGCAGCCCAAGGAATTGCCATTGCTATGATTGAGGACAAGAAAGACTTCAAGGGGGCTTTGTCCATTTTCATGCAGGTGCGCGAAACAGTCAAGGACCCCAACGTCTATATCAACCTCGGACACTTGTTTGCGGAGTTGAGACAGTACAGCAAGGCCATTGAGCACTACGAGGCTGCTTTGAGCAAGAACAGCGGTAGCGACGCGCAAATTCTGGCTTGTCTGGGTAGGACTTGGCTGGCTAGGGGGAGAGCAGAGAAGGATCTGAAGAGCTACAAGAGTGCACTGGAATATGCACAGAAGGTAAGTTATACTCTTTTCATAGACCCATGCATATCTAACGCGTAACACAGGCACTCGAAACTGCTCCGGAACAGATCCATTTCAAGTTCAATGTCGCTTTCGTGCAGATCCAACTCGCGCAGACCATCTACACCATGGCCGACTCCGCGCGAACTCTCGCCGAAGTCGAAGCCGCGGCCACCGGCCTCGAAGAAGCCATTGTATCTCTCGAAGAAATCGCACAGCACCCACAGACGCCATACCCCAAGGCGCTGGTCGAGGGACGTGCGAACATGGCCCGTAACACCATGCGCAAGCAACTCGAGCGTAGTATCCAGTCGCAGCGTGAGTACGAGGAGAAGAACAAGGAGAAGGTGCGCGAGGCGATGGAATTGCGACAGCGCGAGCTGAAGGAGCGTGAGGAGGCGCGCTTGAAGGCCGAAGAAGAGCTGCGGGAACGCAAGCGTGTGATTGCGGAGGAGCGCGCGAAGATCGCAGAGCATGATCGTGCGCTGGCGGAGGCGAGGGCGAGAGAGACCGAGGCGAGAGAGGAGGCTGAGATGACGGTCGATAGCGAGACTGGGGAGAGGGTGAAGAGGAAGAGGAAGACAGGCAAGGCGGGCGGGAAGAGGAAGAAGAAGGAGGGAGACGAGAGTGGGGATGAGAGTGAAGGGACGCCAAAGAAGGAGCGTCGCGCGAGGCGGAAGGATGATGGGGATGAGGAGAAGCCCAAGAAAAAGCGCAGATTGGCGAAGAAGGAGAAGCCAGTAAACTCGAAGTTCAAGTCCGCGGAAGTGGTGGTGGATTCGAGCGACGAGGGCGAGGGAGGCGGAGGAGGTGACGATGATGGATTCGGAAGTGATAGAGGCCGGGATGTGTCTAGCCCCGTTAGCAGCCCGCCGAAGCATGACGACGATGAGGAGGAAGAGGTGGAGCGCGCGCCTGCGAAACGCACTACGAGACGTCGTATGGTGGAGAGTGACGATGACGAGGACGACGATGTCGCAGAGCCCGAGGACGAGGCTGCTGGCGTTAGTTTGGGCCGTGACATGGATGTCGGGGAGACTGATGCACCTGGTCTGGGTGGCGACCGCGAAAGCGGAGATGTGCCTATGGAGGATGCGGATGAGATGCATGATGGGCAAGATGATGCAGAGGAAAAGGAGGGGGATGTGGATCGTTGAAATAGGAGGTAGATGGGCGTTATTTGTATGATATGAATGCGTGATAGTTTGGGGACTGTGAACGGGTCTATGCATTTACTGGATTCGTTGTAGGAGGCGCTTGAGCAGATAAGTGAATACATGCCCAGGTAAAATGGAATGGAATACTTTGGATTGTAAAGTTGTAAAGTTACTGTGCATATAATGTGATTTAGTTGGGTATTATTTGCCCACGCGCCTGTGACTGTATCTGTGACCTGTTTTAAACCAGAACAAATATGTGATAATCTTGAAATAGTCTATTTACACTTGAAAAATATACAAAATATGCATTATTTACCTCTTAAGATATACGGATTGCTTCAATCCCAATGCCACTTACATTATAAGACAGCCAGCTGTCTCTCGTCAGCCCATACCCGCATTGATATTAGGGTACCCAGTTATCTCCAAAAAGACTCCTCATGTACTCAGTCCCATACGATGCTATCAGCTGCTCTCCAAACGCAACAGGCCGAATCGTGCGAATTAGAATCCTAATCCGGTCAGCAACCAGCCACTGCACGAGCTCGATATTCCAGTCGGCCCTCAGAGGAGACGTATTAATAAAGCGAGTCCAGTTCCCCTTCCACACCCCCGAAACATCCGCAATCTTGTCGCCCGGCATAGATGTCGGGGTGCCGTTCACGACGGCAATCACTGCTGCGTTGAGATCTATCGCATAGATGTCATCCGCGAAGACGTTATTTTTTATATTCGGGTCTGTCCTACCAGGCGGCAGTAACATGCCGACGTACTCACCGATAATTTGGTCTGACGCGAAGGCCTGCATCGCCATGACGCCCTTGTTAACGAGGCTAGGGGCGTTCGGATAGGGGGGGTATTCGTGCACCTGGAGACAGGGGTAGGAAACACGCCATGAGTCGCACATGCAACCTATAGTGCCACTTGAGATGTCGGCAAAATTTTGATCGCAACCACCGCAGTCTAAGAAATCATCCGCTTGATCAGCAGGTATACCGGGTGTGGCGTTGCGGACGTTCTGTGGATGATCAGGGTATGTTCGATTGGCTGGCCACGAGGGAGGTAGGTTTCTGGGCCAGGTCCTTCGGTCCCAGACGGATTCATCGATATTAACTATGGGCTGATTTATACGGGAGCCGCTGGCAACCCTACTTTGATTTGCCCCACCGTTTAAACGAATGTAGAAAGTGTGAGGATGCTCACCTTTGAAGTCATCGTCGCTCAGGCCTAAGGGGTGAACAGGAACATTAGGGGGCCAAGCCCCGGTGCGAAAAGGTGCTGAATCAGAGCCCGAATCGCCAATCTTGTCAAAATAGTTTATGAGAGCTCTTCTCCAGGGGAGCATTCGCGAGCGGGCATAGAAGATGATGGTGGCCATGTGCGGATCTAGCGCCGTTAGTAGGGCTCTCCACAATCTGTCTTTCTCGTTTTGAAATACATCCATGAATGTGGCGGAGCCGGAAAGCACGCCCAGAAACATGAGCCTGTGGAGACGTGGTTGAAGAGGCTGTGAGCCGGTTAGAAAGTCTGCAAGTCGGATGCTCGTAGTGAAATTGAAGGGGACCGCGTTGGCGAGGTTCGTGCATGGATCCTGAGGAATTGGTGGTCCTATTGTGTAGTGCTCAAAGTCTTGGATAATGTCTGACAACAAGGCAACGGCCTTTTTATCGTCACTGCGGAGAGCCCTGTTATGCGCCATTGGATCCTAACAACAAAGAATAGTGAAGAAAGGGGTACTTTATCGCGGAGGCAAGCAGGAAATAGAGGTGTGCTGAATATGGGAGATGATTGTAGAGAAGAGCGAATCTTGCATTTCATAAATGAGACTGTTCAAATGCATCTTATACACGCAATGGACAAAGAGCATTGTCTGGTTTGGGGAATAAAGGGATGGGCCTATTTATGTCCCGCCAAGCCTCATAACCCAGGGGAATCTGCATGGCTATATGGGATTGTGAGTCTTTAACCTGCCGAGTGTGGTTTTGAGAAGCTTTTGCTCCTTTGAGGGAGATGTTCTTTTTGTCTCGTTGTCTCCAACAATATATTCAAAGAAAGTGAAAGGAAGAGGACATGGCGACAAAGCTGACGGCGAACACAAATTTTCTAGCTTCTTTGTCTGATCTATAAACGGAACTCTAACCCAGGTGAATGTGCATGATAACAACACAACAATGGGGTTTGAAGGAGATGAATGCTATTCCTTTTACCGGAAATAGCTGGAGTAAGAGAGCACACCTTACAGAGCCCTATAATCTATCCTTGGCACTTTCTGCCTTTGATACCTTCGTGAGGCTTTGCTCCTGTGCGGGCGGATCTTTGTCTGCATGGCTAGTAGGTTTCGAGAGATATTCTCCTGGTTTTTTTATATTTTATTTTGCCACCTGTATCTCGCTATCTCCCGTAGCACTCTTTGGCTGCACCTCGTTGTCAGACCTTAGCTCCTCTGCATCCCCTCCTGGTTCAATCGAACCCGTCTCAGTCTTGTCACCGCCCTTCCCAGGTTGCTCAGTGCCAACGGCATCAGCAGCGTCGCTATGCTTAGCAATATCCGTAGGACCGTCATCTCCCCCCTTTGAAACATCAGGAGTATTCTCGGCGAGCGAGATTTCCTCGTTCCTCGTCGATGTCCTCTTCCGCATCTTGAACCACGCCATAATTCCTATGACAGGCAACATCGAAAATGTAGTTACAACGCCCATGACTATTTTGCCGGGGTTACCAACGAACTGGTCATCGATCTGCTTCACCGACCAAGGGTAGCAGTCCGATTTCACGACAATGTAGATGCCGAGGCCGAGATAGAGGAACGGTATGATGAACGTAGCATATTTCTCGGCTACTCGTAGGATATGCTTCTGCTTCATAATAAGAAAGGCGATCAAGCACCAGATTCCCAGTAGAATATAGTAGACCACAACGTAGACGGCAATCTCAGCGCCCTGCGCCTGCGAGAAGAGCGGGATATAGGTGCCGATATTGTCGCCGCCATTCATGACCGTAATAATGGCAACCTTGAAGACTGATTTGGCATTGGCGATGCGCTGGGACTCTGAACCCTCGTCCTCCGCATCGTCCTTTTTGGGAAGGATGAGGTCAAACAATCTCCAAACACCGAGTAGAATGGGTAAGAGGCCCAAAAAGCCAATAGGTTCTGACGGGAGCGCTACCGCAACGGCATACCCAATCAGACTGACGACTACAATAACGGTGAAGCCGATGAACTGCCCAAGCGTGATCTTGAGAGGAGTGAGATTCCTAGATGTCGAGGACTCGGCGAAGAAGGTCACGAGCACAAACGCATCGTCGATGTTGGTAATGAGGAACGTAAGACATGCCGTGCCAATGGTACTGCCGAATTGCATGATGGCAGCTTGATTCGGAGAATCACGACTCGGCCCACAGGAGGTCTAGGGGCGGCGGAAAGAGATAAACAGCTGAAGGGAATACATGCTGCTTTAGTTCGTACAGCTGTACGCTCTCCTAAAGGCAGGTATGTGTAAGAATGGCGACGGTAATATCTGTTGAACGTGGTGGTCTGTCCGCAAGCTAGTTCCGCGATTAGGCGGGCGCTAAACTCAACGGCGCTGGAGATTCTGGGGATAATGCTGTAGTAAATATATCACATCTGGCCACCACTGCTGGTGGGCTGATCAGCTAGAAAAAGTGGTCGAGACTCTAGATCTAGGCCATCCTGTACTGTACATATGAATTAGACAACTATATATACCGTTGCACCAACCAGCTCTCCCTCGCGGTTTCCTATAACTCGATATATTCAAATCATCTGCTATCCCTCACTCTCAACTAGAATCTTGCGAACAATGTCGCTGAATAGTCTGCCCGACGAGATTATCCTCAGCATCATCAGCCTCATTCCACAAAGAAAATGTGATCTAGCAGCATTGTGCAGATCGTCGCGACGTCTCCGCCGCATCACAATGCCAGTACTGTACCGGAAGCTCTTATACCCCGGCGACGTTATACACACCCGTCGTGTGGTTCCCCTGCTTCTCAGATCACTGCTCCACGACCGTACACTAGGGAAGCTTGTGAAGGCGATGGATATCACGCCCCGGTACTGCAAGCTTCTGAGCTCTATAATCACCGACGAGTACAAGACGCTTATATCCAAGGTGGTGACGGAAATCGTAGAGGCTGGTAAATATAAATATTATCATGGCATCAGCGAGACAACTACCGCCACTGACACGTGGTGGATTCTCAAAAAATGGTGCGAGGATATGTGGGATGGGAGATGGCACGCTATAATTATAATTCTTGTATTTTTATGCAAGGGATTGAGAGAGATATACTGCGAGACGCTGGAGGATGGCCCGAACGGAGAAATCGTCGTCAAGTGGTTTGTGAGAGCCGCCCGAGATAGCCCAATAATCAACAAGGAAGTGATATGTTCGGCTGGCCGCTATGCTATGTAGACACAACGAAGCCCAAAGTCCATGGCACCACTACTTAACGCCACTGGAGCAAGATTGTGGAGAGATCAGGTCTGGCTCAGCACTCTTTACGCCGTGTGGTCTGGGGATGAAGGGAGTAAGGCTGATCTTGGATTCTGAAGCTCGAACGAATGCGGAGTACAAGAATTGTTTTTACATATTATCGCCCAAGGACCACCTAGACTCGTTAGACAAGGGGAGACGGCCTGATACCACCCACAATAAAGGGAACAGAACATGGACGGGGAGTTATTAATGAACAAATGCACTGTATATACTATCAACTCTTCTGTATTAACTCCCACTCCCCCTCATTATTACGACTCATTACTCAATAATACAGCGCCTTCTGCCACCACGCACACCTCTCATTCGCCGCCGTATCCGTCAACTGCGTGCCCAACTTCCCCGAATGAATAACCTGCGTACTCGAATTGCCTCCATAGAGCGGGAAATACGGCACGCCCTCCTCATTCGGATTCCCATTCATCGCAAAACTCGTAATGTAATCCTGCAGCGCCTCCGCCACCGTCCGGTCCACCGGCAACCCCTGGTTCGGCGTCGACGTGTCCCCGTTGAAGAAGGTGTATGCGACGTCCTCGCCGTGCAGGCCGGGGGGGACGCTGAAGTAATAGCTGTACGTGTTGTTGCCGTAGGCGAGGTCGAGCGCGCGCGTGTTGCACGTGAAGACGGATTCGGAGACGAGGACCGAGTTGCGCGAGAGCTGCGTGGTGTAGGGGAGCGAGCCGTCGAAGTTGGCGGGGTAGAGGTCTTTGATGATGTGGTCGAGAGCGGTGGGGTTGATGGCGGGGACGGAGCCTTGGAGGTAGGCGGCGAGGTCGGTGTCGTTGGTTACGAAGGGTGAGGCGAAGAGGAAGCCTTCTTCCGAGTTGTGGCCAAGCATCACTTTGATGTCCTTGTCGAACTGGCCGTGCAGAAGCAGCTCGGCGGGTAGCTTGGGGGCAAAGTCTCCGTCGACGGTTGGGCCGTACGTGAATGTACCGTAGTTTGAAAGACCCGTCACGGCGTAGTTGGTGTAGTATAGCTGCTCGGTCGTCAGGTTGCGGAGCTCATCGAGCGTGGTGACCGGCTTCTGGGCGATGAGAGATGCGAATGAGAGAGTCTTCTCAAAAATAGCCTCGTTCTGGTAGTTGCTCGGGCTCGGAACCCATCCAGGGCTCTGTGCGATGGCCTGCTGGAATGGGACCTTGCCCTTGAGACCACCGTAAGCGGTGATCTGATGCATAATAGACCCACCGCCAGCGCTCTCACCGATGACCGTGACGCGGTTTGGGTCACCGCCGAAGAGGTGAATGTTCTTTTGCACCCACTCGAGCGCCAAACGCTGGTCGTGCAGACCAATGTTCGCAGTGCCGCTTGCCTGGAACGTGGGTCCGGAGAGCCAGCCAAACATGCCTAGGCGGTAGTTCAGAGCTACAAAGATGATTCCTTTCTCGTCCCCATCTCTGGCGCTGTCGAGAAGAGTGGCAGGGTTACCGCTTCCGGTCTTGGAACCCGCAGTGTATCCGCCACCGTAGATCCAGACAAGTACTGGGGCTACTATTCATCAGCAATGGGCTTGGTAGGGGAAGGCAATACGCTTACCGCCACCCTTCTTGGTCTTTATCCTTGGAGCCTCGTAGATGGACTTTGGTGCATAGACATCCAAAAACAAGCAGTCTTCAGTCGTCCCCGCCTCTGGCTTTGGAATGTCATCCAAGGTGAACCCGCCGCCAGAGCCCGAGTCCGAGCCTGGCCTTGTTAGGTTCTCAATTGGCGTTCCCGTCAAAAATGCCTGGGCAGTCAAGAGCCATGCTACTATTGTCAGCAGCTTCTTGGTACAAGAGTTAGATCTAAGTACCTGGGTTGGCCTGGGGGCATATGGGATTGCCGGCTCCATTGTTGACGGTCTTGTTCCTGCCTTTCGGCGGGACCGGAGCCTTGAAACGCAGGTCTCCAACTGGAGGGGCAGCGTATCTGATGTTGCCAAACGTGTAGTATGGGTGCTTCCCAGTTTCCTATGGCGGTAGTCAGCTACTGCAAGTCGCTGAAGCTATGCATAACCCATTGCACCTCAACCCTGAGACGGCAAATGTCTCAGGCGCATAAAAATACGTCCAGGGAGTCCCCAGTAGCTGGCAATGGATGGAAACACTCACATTAATGGTGGCACTCCACAGGCCGTACCCCAGATCCACCGTTGGCAGCGGCGTCGCACAACTCGTCGTCACCGTCACCGTCGGCTTTGATTGCACCGCCGCGGCCGTCGCGGCCGTAGCCAGCGCAACAGCGCCAATGAGAGCAGAAACGCGAACCATTTCTACTATACTGAAGCAGAGGGCGTTGCAGGAAGGGTGATCTCAAAAAACCGAGCGGCGGGCAGCCGCAAGGTCCACAGCACATCCTTATACTCGTACCTTCCGTAGCTAGTCCCAAGGCCCCAAGGTGCCGTCATCCTGCTCCGCATCTGGAGATGCGATAGGCTCCGCTTCGGGCCTGGCGTGGCAGGGGAAAGCATTAGCAGCACGCATAAGTGCAATTTGGATGGATGAGAGAGTCAGGCAGGGCAGTAGGGCCCACGAGACATGTGCCATTAGTTGAACCGGACTGTGGCCAAGCAGGTTGTACGTAGCGGAGGGCCGCAGGTAAGATCTGTGTACGTACGAGTGAAAACCAAGATCACGAGCAGATAATTGGGTTGCAGACAAGGATGGGGAAGGCTATGTGCAGCGTTGCCAGCGGATGGGGGAGCTGTGAGTGGTTGGTGGGGAATTAGAGGGCGAAGAGTGCCTGCTCATTGCTCATTGTACATGGTGGATTCGCCGGATGCAAAATAGTGCGTGGAGATGCATTGTATTTTGGTTGTAAGCTTCCACACATGGAAGGCGTAGTGGATGCGCCACGCGGCGGGATTTGCGGGCTAGCTGGGTTGAGGGTTGGTACAGGTAGTTGGGTTGCCGTGGGAGCCGTGGGTGGCCGTTCAATAATGTATGGTTAAGCATGGTTAATCAATGCAATAATGCAAGTTGTATTGGTTGCGATCCACACTTTTCTCCAATATAGACAAAAGTTGTATGTAAACAACGGATTTATTCTTCTTCATCCCTCCCCAAATTCCCCCACAATCCCCCCCGGGTCAAGTTCGGGGCGTGGGGGAATTTACCTTCCCCCGCAATCTAAAAGCAGGGCTATGGGGCAATGCAAGAGCCTCGGCAATTCCCCCAATTCCCCATAATCCCACGTCACCGGCACATGCCAAAAACCATTTCGCCATTATTTCCTCATTTGGGAACGAAAACAAAATTCTGAACTCCGTACTCCGGTTACTCGTATCTGTAAGCAAGCAATGATAATCGTTACTCGTTCCATCAGCGCCTTGGTGGACACTGTCCACCCATCTCCACGTTGTTAAGCCGCAAAAGGGTTCACCTGAATCTGCGATTCTCCACTTGAGGCGCGACGATCGGGAGTCTACCGTCGGATATACATCGCCCCGACAAGGCTGTTTTTGTGAATAAGGGGATATGCACAATAAAGTGATGGCTTCACGAGGCTGACTGCGAAGCACAGTAATATTTCGAAAGTTGTTCCGTTTGTATCGTGAGGATCCTCTGATGTAAATAAACATGAAGGCTTCTCCCGAATGTACCGTACGTACATGTCACGTCTGTCATGTCACGATGATCCTCCAATGCTTATCAAGTCTTCATTCTTCTATCGCCTTAAAATAGCACCGTACTTGTACAAAAACCCGTCAAACTGGCGTACCAGTTCCAACAAGGTAGAAAATGGCGTCTATGTATTCAAACTTTTCGACCTCGCCGCTCCCACTGCGCACCACCACCTCCAAGAACGTATTCCCGAGCACAGCCGCGACCCCAGTCTACCCGCGCCCGCTGTACCATGCAAACATCACACTCCCCAAGAACCCTCACTTAATCCAATCTCATCCATCCGCATCTCACAGGCCAATCTCGGTCTTCACCCACTTCTCCAGACCGCCACGCGCAATAATCTCCTGCACATTTGGCGGCATCTGTCCAACAGCCTGCGTCCACTTGGCACCTCCCTCACCCTCCTGCACCGTAATCTCACTCCTGCTCACATCCCACTCAAACGTCCACCCCGTCCTGCGGGTGAGCGCCTTAGCCTCGCCGCTGAACTGCTTCCTCAGTCCCTCAACCAGACGCGGCACCTCGAGTCCGAGGAGCGCGTTGTTGATGCTGTTGCGGGAGAAGATGTTGCCGAAGCTGCCGGAAACAACGAGCGGGATCTTGCTCGCGAGGATGGCTGTTGCGGCCTGCTCACGCGAGCTGCCGCAGCCGAAGTTGAAGCCCGAGACCAGGATGTCGCCCTCGCGGATGACGCTGCCGAATTCCTTGTCGTAGTTCTCCATGCAGACCTCTGCCATCTTCTCGATGGAGACACCGTCTTGGTAGGTGTATTTTCCGGGGTAGATGGCGTCGGTGTTCAGGTTGTCGGCGTCGCAGAAGACGATCTCGCCTCTCACTTTTTCGGGGAATCCAGCCACGATCTCTGTCAGGCCCGCGCCGTCTTTCTTGGTAGTGGCCTCCTCAGCCTCTCCGAAGAGGCTGGACTGCGCGTTATCGACGAGGAAGTCGGCTTCGGAGATGACCTTAGCCAGCGCCTCTTCGATGCTGGTAGCCTTGTCTGCCTCGACGTTGCCTGTGCCTTCGCCGAGAATCACCTTCGTAACGCCTTCCGGTGTCTCGTAGAATCCAGGGCCGCTGATGTATCCGTTCAATGCGCTGGCTGCAACAACCTCAGGGCTGGCAAGGTATGCCTTAGCATCCGGGCTACCCATTCTACCCTTGAAGTTGCGGTTGCTTGCGCTGATACCAACTTCGCCTGCCTCGAGGAGACCTGTACCGAGACCAATGCATGGTCCGCATCCAGATGGCAACGGTTTGGCGCCAGCCTCAAGGAGGATGCCCCAGTCACCCGCCTCTTCGGCCGTATGCTGTTCTGCGAGCGATGCTGCTGCAATGTATAATTCAACATTTGGCGCGATCTTGGGGGATGCACCGGTCTTAGCGGCCTCCGTAAAGACCTTGGCTGCAGCGGCAATATCCGAAGCTCTAGAGTTGGTGCAGGAGACGAGATAGGCCTTCTGAATGTTGATCTTCTGGGCCTCGAGATCCCGCAGCGGGGTAGCAACCTTGACGCTGTTGGGGCCAGAGACGTAAGGAGAGAGCGTAGATAGGTCGAGGAAGAGCGACTTGGCATATGTAGCGCCAGGGTCTGCCTTTAAGGGGTTGTTTGTGAGGTTCTCGATAATCTCATGAGAAAAGCGATCCTTGCTGCCTGTGCCTGACTCGTACATCGCCGCGGTGGTCGCCTTATATCGTAGCCACGAGAGGAGCACAGAGTCGATTGGGAACAAACCAGATAATGCACCCCATTCAGTTGTCATATTGGCAATGGCAAGGCGCTCGTCGACTGGCAGACTACGCATCGTCTCCTCGGACCCAGTAAATTCGATGGCGTGGTTAAGGACTTCATCGTTGTTGAAAAGGCCACAGAGTGCGACGATGATATCCTTTCCGGTGACACCGGCCGGTAGAACGCCCATGAGGTGACATTTCGCCACAGGGGGTATCTGCCACCATGTTCGTCCAGTTGCCCATATACTCGCTGCGTCCGTTCGGACAATGGGCGTCCCGAGGCATCCAACGCCACCGTACATGTTACTGTGACTGTCCGAAGCAACCGTAACTGAACCAGGCCATGCGTATCCCTCCTCGATCATCACCTGATGTCCAATACCGTGGCCCGCGGGGAAGAAAGGGATGCCCTGCTGCTTCGCAAACGTTTCAATCTGCTGGTATTTCTTAAGATTCGTCTCGCTCTTGTTCTGGACGTCGTGGTCGAGGGTGCAAACGATTTGGCTAGGGTCGTGGACCTTCGTGGCACCAATGGACATAAACTTCGATGCAACGGGCCAAGAGTTACTGAACCTATTAGCTTTCTCCTAAGAAGGTCAATCGTAAGTGGAATTGCAGGCTTACTCGTGTGTCATGCACTTGTGAGGTGAGAGAGTCACATAGTCTGGATATAGCAGTCAGCATTCGCTCCAAACCCCAAGTCTGTAACATAAAAGGGGCAATCCATACCTCCAGACTTGACAATCTTGTCCTGCGGTAAACCCAAGGAATAGCGCTGAACAATCTTCTCCGTGAGGGTCTGCGCCTTGTCGAGAGACGACAAGGAGGCATTATTCCTCCTGTAGATAATGCTACCTTGGAAAAGACGCCCAGCAATGAAGGGAAGCGCTCGCGGGCGCATTGCCCCCAGCGACTGCATATTCACCCTCATTTGGGTGGCTCTAATGCTCATGATTTCTGGTGCAATCCAAGAAGCATTCATTCGAGCTCTTGTGGCGGCCAGAAAATCCGAGGGTATGAGCGCGGTATCGGTGGTAGCCGCGACAGCCAATCAGCGGCGCGGATTATCAATTATGGGCAAAATAACGTGCTCGACATATTGGGGTTAGCGCAGCCTTGTATGGCTATACTTTATTCCGTATTACTCCACTTTTGGACCCTTTGCCAAGAACGGAGATCTCAGCCTTACAGCTCGGTCTGACTTCAATAGCTTTCTGAGTAACATATTGTCGCATGAGACGGACAGAAAGGGACCAAAATCTGCTACAGCAAAGAGACCATCACAGTTTATTCACCGCCACTTGTTTACTCCCATGGTGGACAACGGGTAGAACACGACCTCAACCAATACGGCCGAGACGATGAAACATGGCGCAGCGGCTTACGTTGTGGTATCCTCAACTGTTGGGGCTTATTCGAGTATGTGTCCCACCTTACGCCCGGCAAACTATCCCGAGATGGAGAGTTACGACTTCAGCGCCTTGCCACGAGTTTATTTAATAATAGCCACTGGTATTTTTAGACGCCGCAAAGCGAACAGATGAGTATCGACATACAAGCAGTAATCACATGTAGCTCATGCCAATAGCTCAACCGGAGGTAATAGATTCAAGATATCATCATTAAATAGCATCATAGCTCGTGCGCGTAAATCTGAAATGCCATCAACCCTCCCAGTCGTAGCCAGTCACACAAGGCCAACCCTGCCAAAGCATGGATGAACACTCAAACTTCCACCCCGGGTATAACAGTGGGGTATCCATCCCGCTTCATCCGATCATCCTCAACGCGTCTAGCAGCAGCAATCGAGGCACTCAAAGCAGGCGAAACCAGCGCAACTGCGAGTTTAAACGTCAGCAAAACGGTCTCTGTGTCGCAGGACAGATACGAGGGAGCAACGAGACAAGTTAAAGGGGAACTCACAGGCCACAGCAGAGCCCACCTGCTCCTCCACCGCGCATGCTAACGGGTTCTTCGACGGTCATCGTCTCAACTGGTTTCTGCGGTGGGATTAGCTTTGTATCATGTAGACGAAGATCTGGGCATGCGCAGGGCGACCTACAGGCTGCTCCTTGATTTCCTCAGCAGACGGGACCTCCATCGTCTGGGCCTTGGGCTGGGTGGCTTCTGGGGCGGGCATATTGATAGTTGATTAAATTCTGAATAGATATACCGTTTTTAAAGAGGGCGACGAGCCGTATTTAAGGATGGGTTGACGTTGGAGGGCCGTGGCTGGGTCAGCTGGAGGGCTAAGCTGCGCCTGCAGAAGCGAGCGTCATCAACCTTGCACCAAAATAGTTGCGGTCTATATCATATGTACATAAGCAGGAGCAGATGACAAGGGTGCACAGTTGAGTACGGTGTTATGCGGCACATTACCCGTGCTCCGTATCGTGGCGGTACCGAATTCGGAGCGCGCGAGTTTGGTGTTTGGAGGGATCAGTGAATATCATTTCCTTAGAGGTGCTGTTTACAGCCACAAGCCATATTCACACGCCGTCTGCCTCACTTCCGCTACGATTTATCCATCAAACCCATTTTATGGTTAAAATCAGGGGCAAAAACTCTATATACCTAGTAAACTTACCAAGAAAACTCCATCTACCCAGCCGGTCGCCAACCCTCTTTTGAGAGTACGTGCTCTCATACGGCCTTTTTGTAGCAATTGAGCTAGCAACATGCTAACTCAATTGCACAGTAAGTCGGGGGGGTCAATTGAGACCCTCAGACCCCCTCCGCTTTACCACAGAACCCAGTAACACCTCCCTCCCTCCTCCGACCCGTTCGAACCAAGCCGCCGTCAAAACCGTTTTGACTCGGAAGCCCTCTCGTGAGGCTCCAAAAGAGAGGGTTCAGAGGGAGGATGCCCGGCTCGCTGGGATCACCGGGGAGTTTCTATACTGGGCTGCGCTGATGGATTACGACCTGTGGGATTAGTACACCTGTCTGGTAAGAGATATTGGGAAAAGAGACAGCATGCATCTTGGCCACTTCAAAGTGCACACATTTATTCGTGGTGTTTAAGAGATTCATTTGAATTCCGAGCCAACTATGAATATCTGTAGTCGAGTTGCTGTGTATTCGAGAGAGTAGTAAGGGCCCGTAATCGCTATAAAATAAAACCGAAAAGCTGTCGCCCCGGCTGCATTTCCTGAGAAGTATATAACGAGCTCAAACAAAAAGAAAAATATCGTCCCGCCCTCATGTCTCCGTCGTAATCCTTCCCCAGTCCATTAACACTGCTTCATCGGCTCCCGCGATATAATATATTTTCACTCGATGAATATTTTCTTGTAATCTCAACCATCGGACTGTTTGAATTTGAATGAGCAGGTCCGTCGAGAAGATGCAATTCATCGCCTTTTAAGCATTGATTTTGCCCTCCCACCGATGCTTCTCAAGTGCCATTTGGCAGCCACAACTTGCTGCAGCTCATTTGCTTACTCCGTTAATCTCTTTCTGTCAAGGTCGATTTTCTTGCTGTCTTCGACTCCCTGGTTGTATGCATCTCGGTCTCGTATCACGTTTTTTCTGCCGCGTTTGCCCTTGCCAAGCTTTATACCACATTCCTTGAGATACTCATCTGCAATATTGGACGCCGTTTCACGGAAGAGCTGGAGTTGCATCTGCGATGCCCATTTGTTCTCGGGCTCGGGCTCGGGCTCTGAGCCAGTAGAAGCAGCTGAAATTTCCTCCACCGCCGGCTCAAGCTTTCCAATGCTTGTGGAGTTTCCACTTTCAACTTGATCCCAAGAAGTATCACTCTCGTTCTCTTGGATTTCGAAGTCGGGCTCGGTGCAGTCGTCGCTGATATAACTATCTGCATCGTCTTCCGAGTCTTCATTATCTCCGAGGCCATTAGGAATCAGACAACCGTAGCCCAAAAAAAGTAATCCACTGTCGCCTCCTGCGGGAGTAGAGTGGGCATGACTACTGCCGATAACACCCGTGTTACGGTAGTATTCCTCTAGCCATGTGTAGCTGGACTCATCTGAGCCAAATGGAGACGAATGCAACCGATTCAACTGCTCCTGTCTTTCGGCTTCCTCTTGTCGCAGTTCAGATGCAGTGGCTTCCTCCTCAGCATTCCTGGCTTCCGTTAACTCCTTCTCCTGTTTTTGCTTCGCAATGCTGTACATTTCGTCACAGACTCCGAGAGCATAACTGTTTTTGCGGCCAACCCCCTTGTAGGGCCGAGCCCATTCACCAATTAGGTTGTAAACCATCTCGAAACCCATAGCAGCAGCAATAGTGTTCTCCACAATGCCGTAGAAACACAGGACGAGTGACGAACGGTGGCCAACTGAGTAGTACTTGCAGTCAAAAAAGGTGGTCATGGCCCAGCCGAGCGTATTTACATAGTTCTGATGTCTAACGAGTTTTGACTTGTCGCCATCTGAACGTAGAATTTGAACGTCGCTTTTGCCGCCATACTGTTTCTGAGTCGAAACTGGTTCATGAGCAAGTACCTCCGCCTGCGACACGTTGTACTGTCCCATCAACCTCGAAGCCATGCAAATTGCTGTTCTGGCTTCTGGTTCTGGGGTCGTGGGGTGGTTCGCGCGGTCAAGACATCTCTTAATTCGCAGCAGTATCGCACTGTCGACATTTGCAGTGGAAGAGTGAACGTTGTTGATGTTGGTCTCGGCGAGCTTCTTGATAGAGGCTTTGTACAATGGCTGAGCAAGCTTTGGTGGCGCGCGTTGTCGAGCAGTCCGTCTTCGCTGAGTACGTCCGCGCTGGGTGAGATCATTGGGTCCGCATGATGCATTTCTCTTAGGCGCCATGTTTCTGAGAGGAGTGGGGTGCGGTCAGGTGTGAGGTTAGAAGAGAGTAACTGATGATGGATTGGCCAATAAACAAGTATCAGGAACGTGAAGTAGAAAGAGTGGAGATCAAAAGAGTAAATAAAAGACAAGTGTAGCGAGTAAGCAGGAGATACTAAGAAAGAATGCTGGTGAGAAATGTACGGGAACGGGTGACAACTTGGAATGGCAGGACAGGAATGAACCAGGAGCAAACGGAGAGTTGTAGGCGTAGAAATAACACTTTGATGAAATACAGTGAAGGCCAAATGAACTTGACACGAAGGTATGATAAATCAACTCCGAAATAATGAGACGTAGTTGTAACTCACCAGAAGACTTAATTGGCCACGCTTGTAATGCCGGTAAGGTAGAATGAGGGTCTGGTGCTCAGTGGCAAAGGCCAATAGTAGTAGATGTAAGATGAAGGTTGATAGTTGACGAAGAGGTAAGATCTATTTATCTTTAAATCCAAGAAAGTTGAACCAAGAAGGTTGCTTCTCGGTGGTAGAATAGAAACTTCAAGGTTTCTAGAAGCCAGGTTTGAAGATTAGTTATAGATGTGAAGTTTGAGAAGAGAACTCTGGAGATTAACGTTGTAAGCTCACAAGAAGAATCGATATGTACAGAGGAATATTAATTACTACTCATTACAAAGCGCAAACCGCTTCTCTAAACCCACGTAGCAAAGCCATCCCCAGCTCCATCCCCATCTCATCCCACAGAAAGCCATACTCAAAAAACGAGGCCTGTTGGGAGAGAAACTATCCCCGAAACCCAGACGCCGCGCTGGCAGGGAGACATAGAAAAGGTACAAAAGGAAAATCCGAATATGCGAATGCCCACCCGGAGTTTGTTGTAAGGGAAATGGGGGGTATATCCAGTAAACTGTCCACAGCTGCCACTTTCACTTCACTCCATCAGCAATTATTACGCCTCTTGGCCGTCGCGGGTCTCCATCCTTTCACCAAGCGGCCGCTCAGTACCTGCATCTGATTCTTTGTCGTCATCTTCACCCATCTCTGACTCGATGAATCCGATCTGAGGTGTCGGGATCTGGACATCAAGCTATGGACATGTCAGTCTCGGACCTAGAAACACACAACACGACTTGGGAGGGGTAAGCCAACTTACACTCATATACGCGCTCTTCTTCAGCGAAATAAATCTCGCCTGCGACCTCCCCATCTCCAGCTCACGATTAAAGCCCTCAATCGCCTTCTCCACCGCCGCCAAACACCTCTTCGTATACGTCAGCCCCGCATCATCCCAGAACCAGCCCGTACAAAGCCCCATCACCGCATCCACCAGATTCCTCACACCAAACGGATTAAACGCCTCGATGAGCCGCGCATTGATCGACTCCACGCAGCGCCGGAACTCTGCTTCCCCGAGCCCCGCCTCGCCGAGCAGCTCGGGGTATGTGGCGCTGAAGGTTGGTGCGAGGTCGCCGACGATCATCCAGTCCCGGGGGATGCGGATGATGCGCGTGCTTGCATATGCGACGGATTCGATGGGGACGTAGGGGTTTAAGTGAGGGAAACAAGGATGAGCGGGTCCCCAGGCGTCGTCGGCGCCGGGTGTGGCCGGGCGTTCCGAGCCATGGATGGATGTGTGTGTTGAGGTCAGGGAGGCAAGGTTGTCGGTGGTGTCTTCTTGATAGGGGTTTTGGGATTGGGGTTGCGTGGGGGGTGGCCCGCTTTCGAGGTCGGCCATTGTGTAGTTTCGTGTGGTGTGTGTGGGTGGTGGTCCGATGTCTTGCTTAAACGTCGGTGATAGCGCCGCTGGTGGGTGCAACGAGGTAACTGAGTGTCGTTTGCGGTAATCTGGTGATCGCCACTCGATAGACACTCTTCTGCTTCCTTCAATATCTTTTCCCTTTCCCTTGTAGTCGCGCTCTCTAGTCGCACCTGCCGTAGAATCCTCAGCTACGAGGCTAAAGCTGCGCCGTATATCAATCGAAGTCACGCTCCTCGGCAGACTAACGCGATTACTCTGAGTCCCTGAGCTAGCCGCGCTATACTCGACCTGCAGACTCGCACGACCGCTCGAATTCCGACTAAACCTCTGCTCCCTCAAACTAAGCAGCGGATACTCCCCAGCACCACCCTTATCCTTGCCGCCAATAAACTCAATATCCCCCGCCCCTTGAATCTCTCCTTCAATCTCCCCCTTCGTCAGCTGCGGATGCCGCAGCGGAATCGCAGGCTGTGCAACGCTCGCTCCTGACGCCGCTCTTGCGCGCGGTCGCTGTGTTGCTGCTGTTGTTGTCGTCGTCGGCCGACGCGTGCGCGGCGTGCTATTCGTCGGATTCCACAGTCGCGTCGCACGCTGCGCTTCAAGTCTCAGCCGCTGCGTGCGCGGATCGGGTAGCTGCGGCAGGAGCGCGGGCGCGAAGGCGTTGCGAAGGGACCAGCGGCGGCGCGCGGCGGTGGGGGGTGTCGGGT
>JPJW01000155.1:0-36041 GCA_000750755.1 Pseudogymnoascus sp. VKM F-4513 (FW-928)
TTCCGCCCCAACACCACCACCTCCCTCCCCCCCATCGTCTCCATCGCCACAAACACAAACACAACCACAACCACAACCAAAACCCCCGCCTCCCACCCCTCCAACACGCACCTCCACAACGTGACCCCCTTCGCCGCCGCCGCCGCCGCCAAGCTCGGCGCAGACACAGACCTCAAGTCCGTTCCGCTGGGGGATAGTAGGGATCTTGAGCTGGGGATGTTGACGACTAAGAAGATGGGTGTTATGGCTAAGGTGGAGGGGTGGTGGAGGTGGTTTGCTTGTATGTTGCTTATGCTTTTGTCGGTTAGTTTGGGGACTTGTTTTGTTTTTGGGAGTTGATGGGAAGGAGGGGTCCAGTGGGGTGCTGGAGAAAGGGGTGGTATGGGGTTGCTGGGAGGAGAGAATATGAATGTATGGATGAGATAGGAGTGTGTGATGGATTTTACGGGTGTGGTGTCCTTGGAAAATCTAAAGACGAAGAATTAATTTCTCATTTCTCATATGGATTGCGATGGAATAATTGGAGGGGATAATATTTCACAACTTCACCACACAACACCATCATCGCGAAGTCTTAGCAGATGAGGACTAATTAAATTATACTCCTGCTTAATCTAATCTCCCATAATGGATATTTCAACCACCCTCCCAATAACAAAACCAGGCTTCCTTTGTTACCGCCTGCTCGCGAAATACAACAAGGGCCACAAAAACAATGGCCTCTTCAGAAGCTAAACGCCCCCCGTCCTCATTTTCATATCCTCATCACTACCTTATTAACCACCCTCTCTGACATCGCTTCAACCGCGCCAATTACCCCCGGATCACATAACAGCACACTCCCTATCTCTACCCTGCACCGCCTGATTCGGCCTCTGATTGCTGCTCCCGCCAACAGGTTGAGCCGGTGACTGAGCTTGCCGACGTCTGAACCCCTGTGGCTGTCTCCCCGCTTGCTGCTGCACCCTCCGCCCAGCCCCTGGCGCCACAGTCCCCGCGTGCGCGGGGTGGCCTTCCGGGGGGACAAACGACGGCTGTGCCGCTGCCTCCCCATATGTCGGCAATTGTTCCTCAGCTGGCGGTTCCGGGTTGGTTCTTTGTGGGGGCGAGGATTGAATGTGTGGTCGGGACTGTGGTTGGGATTGGGATTGGGATTGGGACTGTCGTTGGGATTGTGATAGTGATTGTGATGAACTGTGACCGTTTCCCCTCCGCGGTGCGCCGCTGAAGCCTCCACCGCGTGAAACGGAGACATTGCTACCAGCGTTGCTGGGGCGGGATGGACCTTGCTGCTGCTGATTTGGCCCGCTCTCACGTCTCCTTCGGACCTCCTCTTCATGGCGCTCGTTTTCTTCTTCTTGCAGCTGGATCGCCAAGGCGAGGTCGTGGTCTTCTTGTTCTGAAGAGGACTCCCCGCGCCGATGCCCAGAAGATGCATTCCCACTAGCAGAAGTCGAGCCTTCCGGTACTCTCTGGCGGCTATCCCTATCGTCGCTTCCTGCCTGTCGCGACTGTGTGTCACCACCAACGGGCCTGAAATCTCCAGAGTAAAACGCGCAATTCTCTCCATTAACGTCAGGCAAAGACTCCCAAACAATCTCTTCGTGGCGAGCCAACCCCGCATCCGTAACGAGGTTCATTAGCTGCTCGGTCCTCGGGTGCTTATACAGCGTGCTAAAGTGGTCATTTCGAAATAAGATGGCAACGGATCCAGGTTTTAGCGCCGTACGAATCGTCTCCAGCCCAAAGTTCGTGAGCTGTGTCTGGGAGGCAAATAAAAAGGACCTGACAGTCATAATGTCATCTAGTGTTGCCTGCTCCTCAAAACTAAGGCCATCCCCAATGAACTTCGCCTCCAGCTCGTCCTCGCGGAACATGAGATGCTGAGCCCCTTCGTAGGTGCGCGCTGAGCGCGCGAGGGCCTCCTGAGTGGTAGACCCATGCTCGGGGAGCCAGCCATGAACAAGGGGGACCCCGAAAGTCCCGTAGAGCATTATCTCGCGCGTCTGTTCAAAGGTACCTGGGACCCTGTTTTCGCGCTCCGAGGGATGTACGTGGGACATAAAGCGTCTTATGTCATTTGCCAAGTTTGTAGAGGCCGGCGGGAAGAAACTAGGGTTAACGGTCATCCCAGTATGCAGGGTGATGAGGAATGTATAAAGATCTGATATATCTGGCAGAACCTGTGATCCATCATCGAGCCGTCCTGACATAAGTTCCTCGAAGACACCATTGAGCAGCAGCTCGAGGCTTATATTCTCCCGAGTCCGAAGCGTCTCAATCAACGGCGTACTCATATCTGCAGGCGTAGAAATAGTAAGTGCATTGACGAGAGCCAACAGTGGGCACGGTCCATTCGCATTCTGTGTTAGTATCGGCGTGACGCGAGGGTTGAGCCTGGTTGTTTCATCGTGCCATGTAATATTTTTGATGGTGTATGTCTCCTTTTTCTGTTCCTCGGTACTCACGGCATCTCGGCGCGGCGCAGGTGCAGGTGCGTCGGTATTGGCCGCGCGGGTTTCCTCGTGGCTTGTTCTCGCCCCTTCAGTATCTCCGACATTTCGCGGTGGCAGGCTCGGCGGCAGAGGAGGAATTGGCCTCTGCGAAGAGGTCTCATGTCCTTCGGTATCAATAAGGCCGCTTTGTTGCTCTCCTGCCCCCGTAGGCTCCCGGCCAGCATCCTCGGGCATCGACTCTTTTTGTGGAGCTGCAGAAGACGCAGGTTCAGCTTCTGGTCTAGATGGTTGTCCTGAAGTTTCTCCCCACACGTTTTCAGCATCCTGCGCCACCACTGGCTCTCCGCCTGGATTCCGTAACAAATCCTGCCGGCCATCATCCCAGTTCGAGGACTCGTTTGTATCTTCCACATTGATAAGAGGAGGCGGTGGCCTTTCTGGTGCTGCCCTTGTAGGCGGTGTTGGCGATGACCAGGCTTCATTCCCAGAGTCTTCCTTGCCTAGCGATGGTGGTGGGTGTTGCTTCACAGCCGGATTTTGTTCAATGGAGCCTTCCCAAGGATTCGTACTCTGGTCCTCGATGTTGAGATTCTGGAATTGGTCCGTCACATTGGAATCTACAGTTAGTTAGCATATGTCCACAGTCCCAATTACATACACCCTTATCGAGCCCCGAGGCACCTTACCTTGATGTTTGCTAGGTACTGGGGGAGCACTGGCATCCGGCGCCTTGCTTCCTGGTGCATTGGCATCTGGCGCACTGGATCCTGCCGCACTAGAGTCTGGCGCATTGGTGTCCGGTACACTCGCAGCAGGCCCACCCTTCTCCTCCTCACCAGCCCACGGATTCACCACTGGCTCCGGCCCCGAAGCCGGCACATTCCCAGTCTGCTGAGCCCTCACAAACGGATTCGTAGATTCCACTCCCCCCGGCGGCCCAGGCCTCAGCGATTCCGGTATCCCCTGACCCCCCAGACCACCTCCTTGCTCTCTTCCCTCGCCTCCAGCTCCTTCGCCACCGCCCTGTGTATATTGTGGTTGTGGCGCCCCGGCACCATTACCGCCCCCACCGGTCGGTACCCCCCCATCAGGCTCCTGCTTGCGACTCACCATGTCGCCCACCGTGTCGTCGATTGAGCCAGACCCAAGCTACAGAGCCAACTCACTCAGACCCTCTGTCTCGTGTGATGCGATACCTCCAGGAACCAGCGCACCTTGCAGCAGCGCCCTGGACCCTGAGGTCACAAATAGCCTCGTCGCAGCTTCCTTCCCGTTACTCTAGAGCACGTCGTTTCCAAAGCAACCCGTCGCGCCGCAAGCCATATAACCGCACCAGTGTCCTCCAAAGCTCAAACTCAAACTCAAACGGTCGTTATGTAAAGAGGAGCAAGCGACGTTTAGCAATTATATGAATTCGTTGCGTGTGTATTGTATTCGTGGACAGAGTTTCGGCGGGGGAGGGGAGGGACATAACGGGTTCAGCCACAGGCAGCTGTGACCCTGGATGGATGCGATTGTGGCGTTGCCGCGAACGCGCTGACGTAGGCGGGGCAGGGGGTTGTGGCGCTAGTGAGATGTCAGAGCTGCCCCCAACTTAAACTGCCCAAAAGTCTGACATCCGAAGAGGTAAGCAACCAGGATGCAAATCCAACACAAAGATATAAATAAAGTATCGCAACAACAATCAGACATTTTAAAATTAACAATACGCGTCATCAGATGAACGAGATTTCACCTCGTCGTCATCAAATGTATTTTCTCGAGTTTCATATATTACACAGCAAGTAAGTGCCATCCTTTCCATAACTCCCCACCCCAAGCTCAATCTGCAATGTGCAAACGTCCCAGACCGTGATATTCCACGTAGTAAGCTAAACGCCTTGTTCCGCTCAAAGCACCTATTATTACATCCATACCCCCAATCTCAGTGCAGCAATATCATAAGCCAGTAGCAATTCGATCCTAGTAAACCTTCCCTAAAATGCAGCTCCGCCGACGCCCTCTCCAGCCAACATCCTAACATGTCTCTCGCTCAACTCGGCCTTGAGACCCATGCTCGCTGAATCCCTCGCCAGGCGATCCCATTGCGCCAGTCCCTTTCGCAACTTCTCCTCTTTCGCATGCAAGTCCTCGCGCATGCGCTCCAGATCTTCATCGGTCTTGCGGATGCGTGCCTCAAGCTCTTTCGGAGCGGGAGAGTATGTCGTGTCAATTTTTCCACCTGGGATAATGGGTGGAAGGTTCGCGATTGCGGGATGGACGCGTGGGACAGAAGGTGTAAAGGCCTTGGTGTTATGACCGTGGAAGGGGCCTGAGGATATAGAAGAGGATCGGGATGCGGGTGCAGTCTTCCACTCGCTACCTGAGGAGCTTGCCCTTGGGCCAGTAGGAATTGTTGGGGTTGCAGATGGTGTTGTGGCGGGCAGAGTTGGAGATTGCGCAGGTGGTGGCCTATTGTTGTGCACACCTCCCCATCCTGGCTCTGGGCGGCGATCACTAAAGGAGCCTCTACCACCTCTTGGGAGGAAACCTCCACGTCCAGGAGGGGGGTTGAAGTTGCGAGGTCCGGATGGTGGTGCCGCTGGCGCCGTGACCTCGGGGCGACTAGGCGCAGGCATTGACAGCGGTGTAGATTGACCAGACGCAGATGGCGACCGAATTGGAGCACTGAAGTTTCGGCTTGCGCTTGGTCCAGTGGGCGCTCTGAATGGCTGTGCGAGTCGGACTGGCGATCTACCCTGTACCGCTGGAGATCTCACCATTGGAGAAGCTGCACGTGCTGGCGAGCGTTCCCGTGGCGTAGATCGTGTTGAGTCTCGGCGTGGAGAACGGTCTCGAGGAAAGGGCGAGCGCATGCTCTGAATATCATCCAGAGGTGGCGCTGGGCGGTAGGTAGGTCTTGGTGATGGGCGACGTGTGCTGTGTTCAGAGTTTCTCCCTGAAGAGCGATCCCCAGCAGGTGATGGTGACCGTTGTCGTCTCCAAGTGAGTGATGTTTGGCCAACGGATGCACGCTCGTCACGGCGTAGTGGGCTGCGAGACCTTGGGCGTCCCCTAGGTCCTGCTGGTGGAGATCTCCTTGAGATAGGTGATCGGGCTCTCAATGGGCCACGGTTGTCAAATGGAGATCGCGACCTGCGTCTGTGGTTGTAACCCATTGTCAGAAATGATTCCAGTGTTGTGTAATGTTTGGGGTTGTGTGTGGTTGGTTGTTAAGAATTGAAGATTATTGTTAAGGTGTGGAGGAAACAAACAAAGAAGTAACAAAGAGGTCTCGTGACGTGAATTCACAACTATACAACTAGTACGGTGCACGCTTGGGAGTTGTACTGTAGGAGGGGAAGAACACAAAATGGTAAAACTCACCTAATATCCCTCTCGTCTAAATCCGATCTCCTGGGCGGTGATCTGGGCCGTCTATCATCACCTCGTCTTGGCGAAAATCGTCTCACTGGACTTCTAGGTCTTCCAGGACTTCTAGGTCGTATAGGGCTCCTGGCTCTGGCTGGACTCCTGGCTCTGAGCGGGCTTCTTGGCCGCACTGGGCTCCTCATACGCTGCGGGCTCCTTGGTCGAACTGGGCTCCTCGGACGCTGTGGACTTCTCACCCTCTCTCTATCTCTCCAATTCTGCACATCTCGCGGCGGTGTTCTATCCCTTGAGCGATACGCGATTGGCGACCTCGACCGCCGTCTCAACGGCGACCTATCTCTGCCACCGGGAACATACCCATCCGACGGCAGTGGGCTCCTCGGCCTCTCTCGCCGCGGCGAACGATCCCGGTCTCTGTCGAATCGTCCGGCATCAGATCGCGGGGAGCGTGGGCGCACAGAGGGGCGGTACGACTCTCCTGCGCCCATCTTAGTCACTTCGCCATCGCCACGAGGGACATATCTGCGGGGCACTGTTAACTGTTGTACTGGTGGGCGGTAGCGATCTGTAGACACTCTGGCAGGCGCTCTGAGGACCTGGAGTCGGTTCAGCACTTGCTGACGACGACGTGGTAGGAGGCCTGTCAGGTCACTGCCCACTAGAGCTGTTGGACGGCTTGGTAGATTTGGCATAGGCGGTGGGGATGGTATGTTCGGGAAGTTTGGTTTCGCTGGCAAGTTTGGCGCCATCTCCCCCTTGTCTGGCACGGTGTTGGTTTCAAGCATAGTCCCAAAAAGGTGGATTCCTGAGTTTATCGTGGTATTTTCGGGTTGAGTCTGGATGGTGGCATCGGCTTGCGCGGTTTGCTTGACATCCTCCAGGGCTGGGATCTGAGTGGTTCCAGAGTCACCATCACCACATCCTTTGTCTCCGTCCACAGTCATATTGCCGCTCGAGGTAGGTATAGCAGAAAATTGAGGCTTCCCAATGATACAGATTCGTGAAGGCCGCGGTGCAGAACTCTCAGAGTTTATCCTTGATGTGCCTCCTCCTCCAGCTTTCAATCCCATATCGATCGCAATGCGCTCCGAGAAACTGCGCGTTTTGAACTCTTTGACCGATCGCTGAACTCTGGCGACTTCAAACAATTCACCGTCTTCACCATACCCAACTTCCTCTCCCTCGTTATCGCCGTAGTCGTCGTCGTAGTTGAGGGTGATGTCCATGCCGAAACGCTAAAGAGGGGGCAAACAATATGAAATGGAGGGAAGGACAAACCTTCTGTCGCGACCACGGTCGCGGTCCATCTTGTCTTCCGTCCCGGTACTAACTATACAAATAATCCTACAAATTCAAACGGAAAGAGCGACCGACTTTTGGCGGCAGGAGCGACTGGGATAGCTGATATAAACATGCAAACATCGTTCCTTCCCAAACGGACCAGCAGATTATTATCCGCGCCACGAGGCCGCCGCGCTAGGGGATATGCCAAGACAAGGCTGGCAGCCTCGCCCGTAAGAGTGGTCTGTGCGCTAATGGATCAATTTATGTGGATCACCTATTATCACTTACACTGTTGATGCTATACCGAATGGTTTGGAAGAGCTTTTGTTGATAGTTTAAGGTTATACAGCAGTGGAAGATTTATATACTATTTCTATAAGTCGTCTAAAAAATAATAGACAGAAATTCAAATAACCGTAGATGTTATGATTTTATTGGATTTTAAACTGTATATATTCTGGTTTTATTTGGTTCATATATTGTAGATATTTCTCTGTTTATTACTTTTTTCGCAATATTAACACGCAAATGTTTAAACACATTCGTATAGATCATTAAATTGCACTTTTTTTTTTTTTTTTTTTTTTTTTTTTTTTTTTTTTTTTTTTTTTTTTTTTTTTTTTTTTTTTTTTTTTTTTTTTTTTTTTTTTTTTTTTTTTTTTTTTTTTTTTTTTTTTTTTTTTTTTTTTTTTTTGACGGGCATCCAATATTTTATTTAGTAGTCTTGCGGGCTATAAATGTACACGCATAATCGTGGCAATAGCTAGAGATGTCTCTTGCAAATGGACAGAAACGCTGATATGCCGCAGCGAGGATCAAGAAGGAATTATCGCAATTATAACCAATTCTCGTATAAAGAGGTGCTTTCAAGCGCCTCTTTCCATGCATTTATGTCTCACTTGTATTTAGTATGAGAGCCAAGGACAACGTACTTCCATGCGCCGAAGTAGGACACCCCATGTATACCCACATCAACTCAAGATTGTTCGCTTCCTCGCCAAGCTGCCATTGAAGTGGCCCATCTATCATCACGAGGGTTAGAAATGTCACTGGACTAAATGCGTCAGGCCACTAGGTGAACGCCAGGAGCGGAGTCGGCGACGTGAGCGCCGATGCCATGCCATGCCATGCCATGGCCTGGCCTTGGGCGTGCCGGTAACCGCAAGAGTTACTGTAATGCAGAGAGAGAAGTGGGGGCGGGGAAGACTGTCAAATGGGGGTGTGAGGGGGTCTATTGTGTTTGTATATTAGTTATGGAAGCTGGTGCGGGGTGAAATGGGGAGAGTGGGATCAGGAGGAGTATAATAGCGAGGGGGGTCATATTGGGGATTGGAGACGCAGGAGGGGGTATAAGTGCGGTAGATGGCCGAGAGCGGAATTATAGAAGACCTACCATAGTAAAAGGGTAGAAATGATAGGTGGGCTGATTTGGGGAAGGAAAGACTGCGTGGTGGTGCCCAGGCTGTGAAATAAATCATTCAGGGTCTGGGCCGACGTTGCTTAGAAAGAGGTGTCTCTCGCACGCCATCGTCCCCACCACACTTGAACCCCACCACCCAACTCTACAATCATACAGTACTCCGTACAGCGTGTTGTATCACTCACCCATTATTATTTACCCACTCCAACTAGCCTTAAAAGATGGATTACGTGCTTAGGCCGCGGGGGGGGCGAGGGATGGAGGGGTAACTTTCTTGATCTTATCTCTCAGGAATATGTACAGTACTACTTCCTCCCCTTCGCATTTCTTTTTATTTTATAGCTGCCTTGCTTTTTTTTCCCTTTCCCTTTCAGTTATTATTATTCTATTATTCTAGCTCCGAAGTTTTTTGGTGCTCTCTTTATTAGCATTTTCACCGCGAGCGTTGCATTAGAACGAATCTGAGCATTTTTTATCAAGTGATGCTGGCTGCAAAGAGAGGGTTTGGGCTTGAATCCTCACCCACTATGACTACAACTTCGACTTCAACAACCACCACATCTACGTCTCCCTCCACAAAACGCCAACATCACGGAAACGATGATGTGGTAGACAAACCGCGGAAGCGGAGGCAAACAATTAGAGAAGAGCCAGCTGTGGAGAGATTCCAGGTTACGCACCAGGAAGTCCTGCTCCTCCACGGTGTGAAGCAGCGGTACACACATACGACCAAGTATGAGATCCCGCAAATAAAAAACGACGGCGAGATGTTGGTCAAAGTCAGCGTCATCGGCCTTAACCCAATTGACTGGAAAGCATCGTAAGTGCTATTTCTCCCCTCGCATAGCTAAATAACATCTGCTAACACCACACGCAGGGACTTTGGTTGGGGACTCCCTACTTTACCTTGCATCTCTGGGCGCGACCTGGCCGGCACGATTGTCAAGACCCCAAAGCGAGAGTCGAGGTTTAAGGTGGGAGACAAAGTCATCGCCGTCTCCACAGACTACCGTGATAGCCGCAAGTCCGCGTACCAAGAATACGCCATCGCCTCCGACCACAACGTCTGCCGACTCCCTGCCTCCATCTCCGCCGTAGATGCCGCGCCCGTAGGAGTCGCATATGTGGCCGCGGCACTCATGTTGGGAGTGTGCATTGGTCTCGATTTCTCGCACGTAAATGGACCGGATCTATACACTATTTCAAGGAAGCTCGATCCCGAAAGCGTGCCAAAGGACATCAAAGCCGAAGTCTTCAACGACAGCATAACCCCCGCCCTCCGACCAAAAAAGGGAGACTGGCTAGCCATCTGGGGCGGCAGCAGCGCAACCGGCTGCATCGCCCTGCAATTAGCCAAACTCGCCGGCCTCCGCGTCGTCTGCATCCTCGACGTCGCGCGAAACGGAGCACGCATGCTGAAGCTAGGCGCGGATCTACTCATCGACCGCCTGGACACGGAGCGTGCGGTTGAGATTGTGAGGAGCGTCACGGGGGGCCAGCTTACGTGGGGAATTGATACTCGCGGGAAGGAGAGCGCGGGGTTGCTTGCGAGGGCCATGGCTGCGAGTGAAGCAGCAGCTCCCTCCGATGAGAAGGAGGAGAAGAAGGATGATGGAAAAGAAAAGGCATTAGGACACCTCGTCGCCCTCACGGGTCGTCCATCCGCGCCAACTCCAGGCATCCAGTACCACACGCTTCCCATCAAGCTATTCCACGAGGCGGCGCCAGTGGGCGAGGCACTAATGGTGTGGCTAGAAAGGCTATTTGAAGAAGGGACACTTCACCCGCCGCCAATTGAGGTTGCCAGCGGCGGACTGCAAGGGGTCAACGATGCATTGGATCGGCTGAGAGAGGGAGCGGCGGGCGGAGAGAGGATTGTTGTTCCGTTGGCATAGCGTGGGGGAGGGGAGTGGTAGACGATTGTTCATGACAAAGGAAAATGGGGGGGGTTGCATTAGATGGGAATACATATTTTAGCATATCATGATCATGCCACAGAATATAGACGGTACATAAAAAATCTCCTACGGAGCGTTCTTTCCCTGAGTTATGGTAATGCACTGTAACCATTGTAGTCCAGGGTGTAGTCCAGATTCCAGACTCACAGCTCCGATATCGTACAGTACACTGATAACCGGAACATCGTTAACGCGCCTCCCCACTACCCACGCAACTAATCACAACCCGCAGCTCTCCACGGGTCCGTGCCTTCCCCTTAAAAACAACGACGGTAGACGGTAGACGGTAGACGGTAGACGGTAGACGGCCCCTTAGCGCCCTTTGGCTCATTGCGGGGTCGTATGGCAACATCGAACGGAGAAAGCACGCCTGTATCGCCCGCGATAGGGGTTTGCTTTGCTCTACTGTATATCGAACCAAATCCCTTATATGGGGGATGGCTGCTGAAGCAAACCCCGAGAGGATTGATCTGCTGGTATAGTTGGTGCAGTACCAAGAAATCTCTGCGTGGGGGAGGGTGAGTTGTATGGCAGGGCAGAGTGGTACGCGGACTTCGATTCCGTTCTACGGTGTGAGAAAAAAAACTTGGAAGCTGGCTGGGTGGCAGTCCTGCTTGCTTGTTTGGTTAATATCACATGGGAGAATGGCCGTTGAGGTCTTGCGTAGCCTGCATGCACATCTCGAGGTAAGCTTGATTCCTTTCATAAAAAATATTTCAGCCGCTTTTCTTTTCGCCTCTCCGTCAAATATCATATGATAATCACAAGCCATATCATATCCACTTCTATTATTTCTATACTATGACGTCTAAACATCTACACTCTTCACCACACCACCACCGCCGCCACCGCCACCCTTCTCCCCCTCGCCGCTCGTAGAGCTAGTCTCCGACCCGCCCCTCTCGCTCTTCGCACCCAAGTTCTTCTTCTTCCCCTTCCTCAATTTCCCCTCCCGCACCGCTGTCCAAATAGCCCCCAGCTGCTCCCGTCCGTCGACGATTGGATAAAAGCCCGCTACGAGAAGAGTGCCCCACACCCAGATGATAGCGATAACCACCCAGGCCGTGAAAAAAGACTTGCTGAAAATATACTTTGACGCGTACATGGGGAGTGGCCACAGCACCCAATGTCCCAGGAAGGTGGCCGCGGAGAATAGCGCAGCGATGTACGCCCACCTGCGCATGACGGCTTGGGATACCGGCTCGCCTGTTTTCTCAACGGCCGTGGTTTGGGTGTTGGCCGTGGATGCAGAGGCGGAGAATGCAAGCTTCTCTTTCTTGAAATCCTCCCAGTCGTAGTTTTGTGGCTTGAAGACCGTAATTAAGAGGGAATAAGGCAGAGGGCTAAATGCGGAGGCGACGGTTCCGTACACGCAGGGAAGCGCAAAGCCAGTGGTTTCGATGGTGACGGCGCCGTAGAGTGCGTAGGCGCTTCCCAACCATACGCCGATTCCAGTCAGCATGCCTAGGATTGGAGATATGATGACAGCAGCGCGGGACTGTTGCTTCCAGAGGAGGGTGAACACGGTGGGGAAGATGCCGGGACAGGTGACCACGCCGAGCATGTACAGAGTCCAGCCTAGGTTGACGCCAACGTAGAATAACAGCGTACTGAATGCCGCGGCAACGACACCAAAGAACACAACGCCGTAGTGACTCCACCGGATGACATCCGCATCCGTAGCTTGTGGCCGGAAATACGTGCGGTAGATATCGAAACTGATAATGGAACTCACGGCAATAACCTGCGCCGACAGCGTAGACGTGACAGCCATAAATGTCGCGAGCAGAATTGCAGCCGCGCCGCCTTTACCAGCGATCGCCATAGCAGCGTATGGCAAGACGAGTCCATTCCCGACTTCAGTAGATGTCATTCGGCGCGGGTATGTAGGGAACGCGGGGTTATTCTCAAGGCCGAGAGCGACGCTGGACATGAGCGTGCCTAAGCACCAGGGGATGGCGAAGTACATGATGCCACCGAGGACGTAACCGGGTACTGTCGCGCGGGGAGACGCAGCAAAGGCCTTGACGAAGAAAGAGGTGTCCATAATCACCAACCCGAAATTAGCGCAGATATGCAGGATACCGAAGAGCAATCCATCTTTCGAAGTCATGGTGAGGTATGTGCTCCCGTGGTTCCCTGATGGGGGATGGCGCAGCGCGGCGGAGACGACGAGGTCGTAGAGCCCGCCTATGGAGCCGACTTCGGGGATGGTGAAGGCTTTGACGGTGAAGAAGCAGATGATTATGAGGATGGCGAAGGTGTGGATGTAGTCGGTGAGGAAGGTGGCTTTGATGCCGCCGACGAAGGTGTAGAGGACGACGCCCACGGGGACGAGGAAGGTCGCGGCGATGGTGTGGATTCCTGTTAGGGCGTTGATGGCGGCGGAGGCGCCGAGGAGCATGTTGGCGACTGCGAAGAGGTTGTTTAGGAGGCAGAGGAACATGAAGACGATGTGAGCAATGGTTCCTGTGTTGCGTTAGTATATTTCTATTCGAATATCTCCTTGATAGGGGATGAGGGCAAGACAAACCATAGCGTATCCTCACAATCTCTAACAGAGTATGTGCCTCTGGAATCCTCATCTTGCACACAACTCCTAGCAAGGCAAAGAAGACAATCATCGGACTGCATCCAGCGGCAAACCAGAATGGCCCTGAGACTCCATAAGAATATCCCACCAAGCTGGACCCGAGTATAGCAGTACTCCAAAGCCATGATGAGATGACAGCAGAAGCGGTCAATCCTGTCCCAACACTGCGATTGGCGGTGATGAACATCTCGGTCTTGGTATTATCTTCATTGACAGTCCTTTTGAGGAGTTTGGTGACAAAGATCATGCCTATCGCGAAGACCAGGCCGATGACAACGACGACGACATATCCAACGGCCTGGGAGAGAGGAGGAGGCACTTGAAAATAAACATCTTCACCAGTTGAAGCTGGAGCTGAAGAAACCATCTTGAAGAGATTTGTGGAATGCTTCAGGCGTTGGATTTCTCACACATGAGGAAGACGGGAATGTTATACTGCATAATAGGAAAATATGATACTTATATTAATGATGTGATGCGCTCGCACATAAACATGCTGAATTTGTCCCCACCCTCCCTTCCAAAACAAAACTAGCTCACTCACTCCTGATTTAGGGAGAGGAGTATCGCGTTGTCCAAAAGCGCATAAAATAAATAAATGGAATATACCGTCCTGTCCTGATATCACGCAATTTGCGTTGTTGTCCAGGAACTCGGTACATGCACGGGCTGCCGATTCTAAAAATCGCGGCAGAGCGGAAGTGGAGACACCCCCCACGCTTATGAGAAGCACATCACCTCGCGATAAATGATGCAATATGGCCACCAACTATTTTGTGACCCCCCTGTGATATGGCAGACAGGGGATTATTAGCATGACGCGGGAGGGGTAGCTTGTGATATGTGGGGTGCGAATTGATCCAGAGGTCTTGTAATGTTTAATATAGCGTGGCCCCGAGTGGTCTTGTTTGTGAGAGTAGGGAAGAAGTACAAGAATATATATATATCCCCATCACAGATAATTGCGAAAGTGAAGAAAGCCAATTGCACACTTTAGAGAAGCTTTTGTTTCCTCGAACACGAATTGTTACAAAATGACGACAACGAACGGAAACTCGGCGGCAGAGGCCCCCGCGGGCAAGAAGCTTCTTATTCTCAATGCCTTCGTGATGATGTGTAAGAAGACCAGCTCATCCTTTTTCCGCGCATAAATGAAGCTGACCATATCTCTCCAATTGCAGGCAGTGGACATCAATCCCCGGGATTATGGCGTCACCCAGAAGACCAATCGCACCGATTCAACGAACTCGAATACTGGCAAGACCTCGCAAAGCTTCTCGAGAAGGGCAAATTCCACGGCATGTTCATTGCTGACGTCCTCGGTGGATACGACGTGTATAAGGGCCCGCAAAATCTCGAGCCAGTACAAGTATCAGGCGCCCAGTGGCCAGTAAATGAGCCATTGCAAGTTGTGCCGGCCATGGCAGGCGTCACGAAGAATCTCGGGTTCGGAGTCACCATCGCGACCACATACGAACAGCCATACCACCTGGCGAGGCGGATATCGACAGCTGATCACCTTACCAAGGGTCGTTTGGCATGGAATATTGTGACGGGTTATCTCGATTCCGCAGCAAGGAATTTGGGACATACAGCACAGCCAAACCACGAGGACCGCTATGCCGCCGCAGATGAGTACATCGAGGTCATATACAAACTCCTAGAGTCGTCCTGGAGAGATGATGCCGTTGTTCTTGATGCGAAGCGCGGAGTATACACAGAACCCAGTCGCGTCCGGAAGATCGACCATGCAGGCAAGTATTACAATGTCCCAGGACCGCATATCTGCCAGCCAAGCCCACAGAGAACCCCAGTATTATGCCAGGCAGGCACATCAAAATCTGGTCAAGCATTTGCCTCAAAGAATGCTGAGGTGGTTTTTGTTGCCGGCCACAGCCCGTCGGTCATCAAGAAAAACGTTACCGCAATCAGACAACAGGCAGCGGATAACGGGAGAGATCCTCAGAACGTCAAGTTCTTGACTCTGCTATGCCCTATTCTTGGAAAAACGCAAGAAGAAGCTGAAGCAAAGTACGAAGAATACACCAACCTCGCTTCAGTGGATGGTGCGCTCGCGCTCTTTGGAGGCTGGACTGGAATCGATCTTGACACGTATGATGACGACCAGGAGCTCCGTCACGTCGAGAGTAATGCTATCAAATCCGCCGTAGAGGGGTGGTCAAAGCAATTACCTGGAGTCGCAAAATGGACAAAGCATACCGTGGCGAAGCACATTGGGGTTGGTGGACTGGGTGCAACTGTCGTGGGGACACCGGAGAAGGTGGCGGACGAGCTTGAGCGCTGGGTTGCTGAGGCTGATGTTGATGGTTTCAATATTGTAAGTTCTCACCGCGCCTGCAGATTTCATGCTTTGTCATGCTTTATCATGCTTTTGGATGTTGGATGGAGATTCTAACGTATGCAGGCATATTCCATCACACCCGGAAGCTTCGAAGATGTCATCGAGCTGCTGTTACCCGAATTAAAAAAGCGTGGTATCTTCCACGATGACTACGAGGTTGATGGCGGTACATATCGCGAGAACCTCTATAAGAGACCTGGACAGTCTGGCTTACTGCCCGATCACCCTGCGGCACACTATAGATGGCGTGCCCCTGGAGAAGCTTCCGAAGGGAACAACAAGCGGAAGCGTGAGGATAATGATACGAAGCCATAGTTGGCAAATTTAATAAAGATCTCAGCATTCCCCACATAAAACAGTAAAGCGCAGTGATGAACAAGCCGTAGTATTGTTGAAGTTCCAAATATATAGCTGCAATTCTTCTCAATTGATGTAAGTGGACGCAATATTTGTGTCCGCCCGGTGTGCCGAGGAGGAACCCCGCATGATGCGGGGGCCAACGAAACCCTCTTGGTTATACGCTTGATTAGCCGCCATAAGTTTAAACAGTAGTGTGGATTTTGCCAAGTAGAGCAGCTGCAATTTTTAGAAGTGATCAAACGTGTAATTAAATAAGGTTGTATTGGGAGAAGAAGAAGTTGAATTATAGATGACAATAGAGCACCTGCAACTGCGGATGAAACTTGATCGATTGAAGTTTATATAACTTTCTACTCACCCTTTTGTCCGGTTTATATTATTTTATGGAGTATATGATAGTTCAGGGATATAATGCTTAAGATAAATAAAGCCCTTGCTCCGTAGTGATGTGTTGCCATCAAACTGGAACGACGAAGCACTATCACCAAGCTCGCCTTTTACAATGCTATTTTCGAAGCCTTTAAATGTATGCTATGGCATTTTGCTATTTAGTTGCGGAGTGAAAGCCCAGGCATCGAATACAAAATTACCAGATCCATTCCACTTCGTCGATGGTACCGCTGTTACATCTAAGAGCCAGTGGGATACCCGCCGAGAGGAGATAAACCAGCTCTACCAGAGCGACGAAGCTGGAACCTTCCCACCAAAACCATCAACCTTCTCTGCAACCTTCGCATCAAACACTCTCACAATCACTTGCTCAGAAGGCGGTCAAACAATCAGTTTCACAGCATCAATCACATACCCATCATCCGGACAAGCCCCCTACCCCGCCATCATCGGCTATGGCGGGGGTTCCATCCCAGCACCCGCAGGAGTCGCAATGATCAACTACAATAACCTCGACCTGGCAGCAGATGCCACCACCCACGGCGGCGGTAAATTCTACACTCTCTACGGCACAAGGGCCACCGCCGGCGCCGAAGCCGCATGGGCATGGGGCGCCAGCCGAATCCTCGACGCCCTCGAAATTACCCCTGACGCACGCATAAACCTAGAGCGAGTCGGAATAACTGGCTGCTCCCGCTACGGAAAAGGGGCGTTCATGGCCGGCGCACTTGAGCCACGCTATGCCCTCACTATCCCGCAGGAATCCGGCGTCTCGGGCTCAGGATGTTGGCGCCTTGCCGCGGACCTAAATAAGAATGGACAGAGCGTCGAGGCGGCGGGGAATCTCGCCTCGCCCAACACGAACTGGCTTTGTCCAGCTTTCGACGCGTTTGCAAAGAATATTGATACTCTGCCCTTTGATCACCACATGATTGCCGGTTTGATTGCGCCCCGTGGTCTCTACGTTATTGATAACCTGGACTACGTCTGGCTCGGCCCGGAGAGCAATTTCGGCTGCATGACTGCTGCGCAGCAGATCTATCAGAGCTTGGGCGCAACGTCTTCCATGGGTTATTCGGCGATTGGGGGACACTCGCACTGTGCATTTGACTCGAGACAGCAATCCGAGCTTACAGCTTTCGTGAACAGGTTTCTGCTTGACCAGGACGTGGATACAACGGTATTTAACAACGGTGGGGGGTTCACGTTCGATAAGGCGAAGTGGATTGACTGGACAACCCCGACTTTGACATGATATAACTTATGATATTGCTGTGCTCGAGAATGCTTGAGTAGTATTCAGAGTGATATTCTGGTAACACTAGAGAAATACATCATGGTAAATTAATGAGATAGTATGAAAATGACCATCGGCTGACTATCTCGAGTAGTTTTGGCTTAGATCCTGGTGATACTGCTATCTAATGCCGACTATATCTTGAATCATCTGTATTCACAGTAGCGCTACTCGAATTACTATATTTCCGCGGCCTTCTCATCCTCAGATCTCCAGAGAAACCATCGGAAATATTTTCTCGAACCCATGTTAACAATACTATAATCCTGTCCTGTTGAAAAGCGACGAGAATGAAGGGTATACATGCAGCACCGGAGACGCTTACTAAGAATCACTTTGTCAGTCCTTTTATTCTGTGGATATCGTCGAGAGATGTCTATACGTACGCATGTACTTCAACACATAGCTCATTGCTAGTTTGCCCTTCTCGTTAACGGGAAAAGAGTCTATGGCAATGGCAAAGAATGCTGCCATAAAAGATAACGGAAGCTTTGAATTAAACGGTTAGCATTCTCTGAGAATATAGATATCAGGGTCTGCCTACAAATATAATAGTCACTACTGTGAACATAAGAATAGTTTTTCCTTGTTGTGCGGTCGCGGTCGCTTGTTTAACAGAAGCCGTTGTTTGCTCGGCGGTGCTCGCTGCTTGACGAGCTGCGTAATCAGCTTGCCGTGATGTGTTTTGTGCTTGGAGGAGCGTATTTTCTGCTTGTTTGCGGGCCGAGGAAGCCTCTAAAATACTAGCATGTTTATGCTTGAGGTCAACAAGGTGATTTAGCTATTTGTCGTTAGAGGAGATCTTTAAAAGTAGGGGAGGAGGAATGATCCCATACAGATAGGTATGTTTTTTCGGCAAGCTGATCCATTCGTTTTACTCTCCATAAATGATTTTCGATAACTCCGTGTGGTGCCACTGTCTTTTTATCAACTGATTCTGGGGTCGCGGTTTGTTTGCCTGCCTTAGCATATGCACAGATCTGAGACAAATCTGCCATGGTCGAAGCATGATGGTTGAGGACCATATTTAACATACTTAGTTCGTCGCGTATATCTTGGATCTCAACAAGAAGGTCTGTTTCCCTGATTATAGTAAAATTTGGATCCCATTGCGTAAGGCTATCTTTGAATTCTTAGAAGCAGCTTGCCTCGGTATCGCTCTGAAATCCCATAGATCAGTATATCTCAAGCGAAGGACAATTATTTTAACTTACCACTACGCTGATAGATCGCTCAAAAAAGTCTAGGAACTGGAATTCGTCTGTGATTCGGAACGGGTCAAATACGCTGGCACACGAATCTGCAATAATACCAGCCAGATCATATGCCGAAGTTATTGGCTCTCTAACTGGTTGCTTTAGATGATTGAGAACCGCATGATGGACATTTAAGGGATCATCCTGAAGAGTAACTGGAGGTGTTTCTGGATTGGAATCCATAGGCTCATTTTCCGGCCAAGACTGCCATCGTTGCGGACAGCAGCTAATAACCGTATCTTTAATATGTGGTTAGAATTAAGGGCTAGGATCAGATGACGCTACGAATGACTTGCCTTCGTTCAGAATCCATAGCCATAACTGATCCACCATAAATATCTTTGGCCGCATACCCGACTTTTGGCTGTAGCGATACACTACTTGGTCGCTATCCCTGCTTGATGTGCTGTTAAGGTGTGTGTAAAAGTACTGATCAAGCGTGCGCCGCAGCTGAAGACGTGGAGACTTTCGAAGTTGACGCTTTCCATCTGTTGGAACCAAATACCCGGTGATAAGACTTTTGTTAAGAAAGTTCGCTGTTCTTTGAGTAGCAGGAGGTGCATTGATTTGTTGAGGAGCCCCGTCCCTTTTCTTAGTAGAGGTTATGTTAGGGATACCCGAGCTAGGTACAGATGTAGATAGATGAGGGGGATAGATATTATCTCCGACTTGAGCTCTAGGTGTATCATCTAGCGCTGCAGGATTAATTCTCTTGCGATGAGTCGGAGGCCCTCCTATTTTGCCTTCTGATTTTGCTCCTATCCGTAATGTAGAGGCGCCTGTGCCTCTGCCCACCTTTGGTTTATCTGCATTGAAGGTCTCGTTCTTGTCATATTTTTGGCCTTGATTTAGCGTCGAGTCGATGGTTTCCTCAAGTTCTGTCATGCGACGCACGACTAAACTACGCTCTTCCGTACCGCTGCCAGCCTTAGTAGAGTTCACTGGCTCTACTGTTGCGACACCCTTCCCCTTATCTTTTAATCCCTCGGTTTTTCCTGCGCTATTTTTAAGCCTTTTTTTAAAGCCTTGGACGGCTGCAGCTAATTGTTCAGAGCTAAACCGAATTTTCTTGATTTGATCGTGTGCTTCGTCGTGGGGAGGTGAGCTTTCGTCGAGAATTTGGGGGTCGTCAATATCGCTGCCAGAGGTAGAAATATCAGAACCATCCTCCCTATCAGAGTCGCTCGGTTCATCCCTAAGAAACCTTGCGGCACTCTTTAGCCTCTTCTTAGCCTTGCTAATTATATTCCGGTGCGCCTTTTTCCCTTCGAATTTGTAACCCCCCCTTTCTACTTGTAGCACTGTGGTTGTGGTTGTGCGTTCATACCGCCGCTCCCTTAACTCCCTAGTGTGTGCCCAGAGGGAGTCTTGCTCGTTTTCTGATACCCATCTCTTGATCAAGATATATTCTGGGTCGTAGTCCATTCCGTAATTTATGCCATGTGCATTTAATGTTTCGATGCTTATGTAGCGACGAGCCATTCGCGTCCACGTTGGCCTATTATCAGACATTGTTGGATCTATCCCTTGTTGAACCTCAGAAATAATTTCTGACATCTCTTCATAGTCATCGAAGTATTAGTAATGGAGATAGGGCATCTAAAGCATGTTAGACAGATATTTCTAAAAGGATCTCTGACGGACAAAGAGCATGACATGGTCTCTAGCACCAGTTCCAAACGAGGTTTCTAGGTCAGACTGTTCTCTATATTAGTTTGGTTTCCATAATATTCGAGTACGTCTCACCTTTACAAATCGACACATTGGCTTCATAAAGGATGACTGGGCGGTCTTGGTCTGGTATTGTTGACCAGCCGAATTTGTCAACCCAAGGTTGGATTTAAATTCATCAGTAAGCATAGCGGCGCCAGAATTTTGCTCGGCGGATAATCTGCTAACAAGGGCCTATATATATAACACTGTTAACAAGAGTAATATGCTTTATCTGCGAAGAATGCTGTAAGTGAAGGGGGTCATACCTCAACCCAAGCCATCTGCGATAAACCTTAGTCAGAAAAGTAGCATAAGATAGGACTGAAAAAACCAACATTGTTCGATGGGAGATGGTACCACCTAAAACTCTGGTTTTTATCTGCCATTACTGACTCTCTACCTCTTGCCATAATGATTTCTGGTCCTCGCCCATATAGGGCGTCCCAGACCGAAACCTTATTCACTACTCTTTGCTCGTGCTTTTCTAGAAAGAAATCGACAATAGTCATTTCAAACCCCTTAGATGCGTGTACCTCATCAGCTTCCTTCTCCATTGTAGGTGGTGTTGGTATCTGGGTAAAACGACTCTCCCTCTCACTCCTCTCAGCAGACATCAAGGGTCCTTTCACAACGAAAGACGTCTGTAACAAGCTTGTCATAGCATTGTCTCCAGCAGCAACGTCAAAGACACTTCTACCATCTTGGCTTCTTATGTCTTTACTTGCCCCGGATTGGAGGAGAAGCGCCATTAAGTTTGTATTCCCTTTCATAGCAGAAATAAATAATGCAGTCTCCCCACCATAGTTTCGTAGGTCGACATTAGCCCCGTGCCGTAAAAGGACTTTGGCCACTTCCTCATGTTCATTACCGACTGATATATATAGCGCAGATTGTTGTTTCTCAACGTTAAACGACTCGATAGCTGGTTTGAACTGTAGAAGAAGGGTGACCATTTGTAAGTTCCCTAGCCTCGCCGCAGTATAGAGTGGTTTTTCTCCATTATGTCCGGCCGCTTCAATGCTAGCGCCTTTTTCAAGGAGCAACTTTGCAATAGACTCGTGGCCATCAGCAACAGCTAGATTTAAAGCGGTTTGCTTCGTCGGGGTCCTTGCGCTCAGGCTGGCACCCTCTTGGTCTAGTAAAGTCCGCACTTGGTCCTCGTCCCCTTCACTGATCGCCCACCATAGGGTTTTGTTGATTTGATTTGCAGCGGTTTGGCTAGACAGCACAAGAGACATTGTCTTTGACAGTAATGTAAAGAGGGTTAAGTAAAGAAGATTCGGGGCTGAGAAGAGATGAGGATGGCAAGGCTGTGTATGGAATTAGGCTAGCGTAGGAGCAGCCAGGGCGCTATAAGTTTGCATAGACGCCACAAGTTTGGATACGAGCCTGTGCTTTTTCTCATACAGATCACCCCAATTTGAGCACAGGCCCGTATGAAAACTTACGGCGCCGTACTGTAGGATTAAGTTGCCTCGCTATTGGTAGATTACCCACACATTTTCCAGGTACACTCCACACTATAGTATACACCTTCATGAACAGGCTTCTTCTAGGCAAGGACGCGGACACCACGGTGTTTAACAACAGTGGTGGTTTCAAGCTTGACAAGGCGAAATGGATTGGGTGGCTACTCCAATTCGAACGCGATATAACCTATTATTGTTGCCGTACCGTTGTCGTGCATGTTTTAGTAAGGCAGCTATAGCATTGGTCATATGGTATGCCACCAGGAGTGTTTAGAGTAGATGGACAAATTATTCATTCCAAGCCGACTCATATCCGCATGGGATATCCACACTATAAGTAATTATTTGTACTGCTTCACCCCTAACCTATACTTTCCTTCGGCGCCATAGCGCGATTGATCCACAAGTACAAGACCATCCCGTATTTCCTCCCTTGCCCATATGAAAGCCGATTCATCATGAGAAACGTTATATCATAACCTATAATGGCATACCTTCCACCGTGAAAGCTTGTGGCCTGCCACGGAAACCGCAAGGTCTACCACCGAGCGCCGTAAATCAAAACCATACACCCCAACCGCCCATTACCCCCATTATAAAACAATACACGACCAACCACTCATTCACCATGCATACCCATCCCCGCCACCACCCTCATTCGTCCCATCCCAATCTTCATCCCCCTCTGGCTCGCTGTCCAGGAAATCTTCCTCCCGGAACTGATTCTCCGTTGGCCTTAGATTATCAATCTTGAAGTCAACAACTTCGCACATTCCCTGAATCACTTCCAGCTTTGGCTTCGGCTTCCCCTTCTCTTTCTCCTTACCGTCACCGCCGAACTTCCTGCGGATCACCAGCGGCGCGTCATCGGAATCAGACGCTTCACTCAAAGTGTGCGCGTCACTTGTGAGAGAAGGGAGGCGCGACGAAGGGCTTGGCGGTTTTGGTCCGTGGAAGCCAGCGGTGCTACGGAGGGCAGCGAGTTCGCGCACAGCAGGGCGAGATTTCGGACTGGGTGCTGATAACTGTCCTGGAACGGGTGTGGCCTCAGGCTCGGAGGAAGATTCCCTGTAACTGAGCCGTTTCAGTACTCGGCGGTGTTTTGGAGGGGGGTTAGCGGAGCGCAGAGTTCGTCTCGCGACCCCTTCGTCCTCGTCGGACTTGATGGCGGGTCGGGGTTTCCTATTTGATCGGGACATTGGAAGGTCATCGTCGCTCTGATCTATGCCTTCATGATTAGCCTTGGGCGGTTCTGCCAGTTGCTTCTTATGCGCTGCGTATGCGCCCATTGACCTGAGATGCCGGTTCGGCAGCGTAGGGTTTCGTTTGAAAACACGTTCAAATGCCTTCTGCCACCTGTCGCGGAACCCTCCGCGGTCTCGCCAGCTGATGGAATCCAATATGGCCTTGATCACTAGGGTACGGAGGCGAGGAAGTGTCCCCGCACTATCAAGAAGGCTGTGGAAGAACACCTCGGCAGCATCGACATCCCATTTCCGTAGTTGGATCAGTTCAAGCGTCTGAAGTGTTGTGGGCCATGTAGGCACCTCGCTCGCAAGCAGCAACTGGTCAAAGAATGGCTCCGAGTCTTTGAAGGTCGCGTGAAGGTTGTAGTATGTCAGGTTCATTTGAAGGCTGACAAGGTGCGGACATGCACTCCCTAATATAGTGAGAAACGATAGGCTCAGCGATTGGTTGTGGTTGAGAGTAAGAGTCTGAAGCTGTCTGCCATGCGTCACCAAAAACTCGGCCAGATCATCTGATGCTAATTCGCTACAGGCGATAATATCCAGATGTTTTAGGTTGCTCGGAAGGCTAAGAAGTAGCTTGTGATTGAGCAGAGAGCTTGCTTCAAAACTGACATATTCAAGATTGGGAAGATGCGACACTGCTTCGGCGAGTAGTTTTTCGTGCTCTGGCATCACAAATTCTGCAGTGATCTTCTTTGGCAGAACTGGGGCTTGATAGTTGACGAAGGCAACCTTTCGCAAACCTTTGAAACTCGCCGTCTGATGTAACCCTATGATTCTTCTCAGATCGTTCTCTGGGTTGGGATGCTTGCTGACCATCCGCGAGCTCCAACGCCAGCTTTGAAGGCGCGTCGGGACGCCATCTACATTCTTGGCTAGTGCTTCGAAAAGCTGGGGTGGATAGTTCCATTTTATTGTTTCGTCTAGTTCTCGATATGGAGAGAGATCCTTTTGATGGTATATTTCAAGATCAACAAGACGCGGCGTGTGGAAAACAAGCCCATATAGGTCCAGAACCCCAGAGCCAGTAAGCGTATAGGCGGCTGTTTGAAGGACCTCAATTTGTAGTTTCTCGACTTTCGAACGGTAATTGTATAGCATATGTGACTGGTCGGATTTCAATAAGTCGCAGAGTCTGTATGCAGTTAGCTATTCGTTCATTTCTTCTCAACTTGAGTATCATACGTGTGAGCTCGATCCATTGGCGTCAAACAGGGCGATCGATATAGTATAGTAAGAGCGGGCTCCGAGAACGAGCGACATAACTTAGAGGTCTGAAGTAGCCAGTGCCAATTCGCTGTCTGGTTGAAAGTGCGTTCATCCACAAGTGGATAAGACGCATAGTAGAAGATTTGAAGTAGTATTTGGTATGGTAGAGTCTGCCATGGAGGTATGACACCGGCGCTGTATCGGTCGACGTTAACCACAGGTTTTGGCTTTGGAATGGTCTTCTTTATGTACGAGATTCGAGAGGCAGGCTGTAGACGGCGCTTCCTGGGAGATTGTTCGTACAGTATTTGTTCGTCCGAGTCTGACTGGTCCCGCCCTGCTCGCTGGCGGCGGGGTCTTGCAGAAGACGCATTTGACGAGGTTTTGGCACGTTTTGGTGCCCGAGAAGGTTCGTAATCAGCTTCTGCATCTTCCTCCTCGTCACTGTCGGATGAAGATTCGCGATAGCTAACGGATTGCCCGGTGCGCCTTGACGATCGAGGGCTTGTCGATGCGGCGGATCGCGGCTGCCGCCTGGCCCTTTGCGCCATGGCGAGTTGCGCGGTGTGCCTTTGGGCTCGAGCGAAATGCAACGGGTATCTCTAATTCAACCCTAAAGCCTCAATCATCTTGGAAACATGGGGATTTGCGAAACAGCAAGAGAGTGGCAAAGTTGTATTTGCGGGCGAGGATATAGGCTGCATCCACAGGATATGCGTCACGGACATTTGGGGCGTAGATGCGATAAGATCAAACAATCTTATCTTATCTTATCACAGTTGGGATTCCGCTGTGGGCCAAAAACACGAGAGCAGATGAATGTCACCTGACAATCTTCAGAATACATGACGATACAGGGACTCATAGACAACTTGTAACACGATTGCACAAATCTCAAAAGAGGCAAGATGGGCCATCTTATTACTGTTGCTACCTGTGTATGCTCCTCCTCCAGCTTCCTCCTGCTTGAACGTCTCAACTTACACATCACATATAGAGCTTGAATCAATGGGCACTCGACTTCCAGGGCAACCTACAGAGGATTATTGAAAGTATAAAGAAAGCGAAGCTTGCTGGAAGCAAGCTCAGAGTTGGTCCAGAGTTGGAAATCTGCGGATATGGATGCTTGGGTATGTGCGCGGGGTTATGTCTCTGCATATGCACCTTGGATAGGAAACCAATTAACATCCGCTTAGACCACTTTCTTGAGGACGACACGATCTTGCACTCATGGGAATGCCTGTCAGAGATCATTGAACACCCCGACTGCCAGGATATCCTCTTGGATGTTGGCATGCCCGTGAAGCACAAGGTATTTAAGTCCCCAGTTGTCCCTTTCCACATTTATGAACGCCATATCTGGTGAAGCAATGCTGTTGTTTTCGAAATTACTAACACTCGGTCGCCCAGTCTGTCAGATACAACTGCAGGATTATCATTTACAATAAGAAAATCGTATGAAACTCCTTTCCGCTATTGGGATGGATCATGACAAGCATACTGACCCTGTCCGCCCTAGCTGCTCATTCGACCGAAGTTGTCGTTGGCTAACGATGGGAACTACTATGAGATGAGATACGTATGTTGACATCCCCGTTATTAATCTTAGATGAGACTGAGCGGAAAGTACTCAAAGGAGTAATGCTAACTTCTATTTGTTAGTTTACCCCGTGGAAGGGGGTTCGAGTCGTAGAGGAACATTACTTGCCTCGATCTATCACCAAGATGTAAGTTTCCCTATGGCGACGAAGGATTTACGCTGACTCCATGTTCCTTTAGCATGGGCCAAAAGACAGCCCCAATCGGAGTATGGAATCGAATGGTGCGCATGAAACTGGTCAAGATGTGCTGACGAATAACTGTAGGACGCTCTTATCTCTACCTTGGATTCTGCTCTAGGGTGCGAGACTTGTGAGGAGTTGGTAGGTATCCTCTAAGATTTCATTTTATAGGAGTGGTATTGATATTTCGACAGTTTACCCCTCAAGCCCCTCATATTGCCATGGGATTGGACGGATGCGAAATCTATACCAACTCGTCTGGAAGCCATCACGAATTGCGCAAACTCCACACAAGAATTGATCTAATCGTTTCGGCGACTTTGAAAAGTGGCGGCATATATTTGTATGCTAATCAGCAAGGATGTATGTTCTGCGTATCATTGTATTGCATTCCATTCCGTTAGACGCTGACTTTGTAATCACAGGTGATGGAGACAGGCTGTACTGTAAGTGTGGCCGAATTATAGGACGAACTATGCTCATGGTACTTAGATGACGGTTGCGCTCTTATTGTTGCCAATGGAAAAATTCTCGCTCAGGGGAGTCAATTCTCCTTGAATGACGTGGAAGTTATCACGGCCACCATTGACCTAGAAGAGGTCAGATCGTACCGCGAGCATAAGAGCCGAGCCATGCAGACTCGAGATCAGCCGAAGTACGAGCGCATTGAAGTGGAGAGTAAGTTAGACATCCGAGTGGATAAAATAGAGGGCGCTGACGCAGAATATAGTGTCTCTGTCCAGTGAAGTAGACGAGATCGACCTTCTCCTCCATCCATCCCCTTCTCGAGACGTTGTGTATAATACCCCTGAGGAAGAAATTGCATATGGCCCGGCGTGCTATCTGGTAAGTTCTTGCCACCAAGCAAAATGATACTTCAACTAAATCGAGGTGTTTTTAGTTCGACTATCTTCGTAGATCGTAAGTCCGCCCAGATTTTGTATAGAATATTACTGACAATTGAATTCTAGGAAGCAAGCGGGATTCTTCTTGCCACTCAGTGGGGGGATCGATTCCTGTGCTACTGCTGTTATCGGTATGTGATATTTGCATTCTTGTTTCTTCTTCTTGGCGCTCATACCATCCATCCTCAACGTGCCAATCTAACTCCTACGGCGTAGTCCATTCTATGACACGTTTGATCCAGAAAACAATTGATTCGAAAGAGAACCCCCAGGTCCTCATAGATCTGCATCGGATCTGTGGCGAAAAGGAAGGGAGCACCTGGGAACCCAAAACCCCACAGGAAATCGCCAACAGGATCTTTTGCGTACGAAACCCGGAGCGGATATGCTCCATCATTACTTTCTGAAGCAGCATCTAACGTATTGTAGACCGCCTACATGGGAATGGAGAAGAACAGTTCTCCTGAGACCCGCAAGAGAGCTGCAGATCTAGCAGAAGTTATCGGTGCGAACCATTTGGACTTTGAGTGCGTTCCCAGTTTCCACACTCTGCTGCTGGCGGCTAGCATTACAAGAGGATAATGCTTGTGCGGGATTTCCAATTTGCGGTATGCTAATTTGCTTTCACAGTATTGACCCCGTATACGACGCCCAAGTTAAGCTCCTTACCTCGACCACAGATTTTGAGCCAAAGTTCAAGATGTATGGTGGCACCAAAGTGTCAAATCTTGCCTTGCAGTATGTCGTCCACTCTATGCCCTTTATCTCACATATCTAATCTCTCTCGTAGAAATATCCAGGCTCGCCTGAGAATGGTGCGAAAATGATCCTCTTTCCCTACATTCGAGATCTGTACTCTGACACAGAAATTATAGGTTAACGCATATACCCTGGCTCAACTTCTTCCCCAGATAAATGGCCGCCGCGAAGGTGCCCCTGGAAGCCTATTGGTGTTGGGAAGCGCCAATGTGGACGAACAAATTCGTGGATATTATACGTAAGCTTCATTTATTCCCCAAATATTTACAATTGAATGCCTCGATTCTAACGGCGGGCTCAAAGGAAATATGATTGCTCATCAGCAGAGTAAGCTCTATCCAATCCAGTAAAATCGACTGTTTCTCTAACGGAGGTATGATTTAGTATCAATCCCATCGGCGGAATCTCCAAAACGGATCTGAAAAGCTTCATTAGCTGGGCTTCCAAGAAAGAAAATTTTGGAATCGGGCTCCTGCAGAAATTCTTGGATGCGCCACCCACAGCAGAGCTCGAGCCTTTGACCGAGGATTACGTTCAGGTACGAGACTAGATTACCAGGATTGCAACATAGTATTAATACTAACAACGCATTATAGGAGGATGAGGCAGATATGGCAAGGATTTTGACTTCACTATCAATATGGTGTATTCTAACAATAGACAGGGCATGACTTACAATGAACTAAGCGTCTACGGCCGCATGCGAAAGATTGAGTACGTCAACACCATACCGTTTCTTGCTATATGGTAGCTAACTATGTGAAGCAAACTCGGAGTCTACGGCATGTGGGAGAAGCTTCTTCACGTATGGGGTGACACACTTTCTCCTCAACAAATCTACGAGAAAGTGAGATTCTTTTCGTGGAACTATGCAGTACGTATAGAGAGGTCCTTTCCAATGCCAATCTCAAACAAACCCCATCGACGTAAGAAATGGTCGGAAACTAACTTGACCATTTACAGATCAACCGCCACAAGATGACGACTGTGACACCAGCGTATCATATGGAGGCCTATGGAGTTGATGATAACCGATTTGATATGAGTAAGTATCAGGGCGCAGTGCCGTTCATACCCCGGAAGAAGTATTTGTTAACACAGTCTTTTTGAACAGGGCCGTTCTTGTACCCTTCCTTCGAGTGGGCTTATAAGAAAATCGAGCGCAGTATCAAGCAGATGGGCGCGGCAGGCACGAGGGCTGGTGGGACTGAGGACAAGGATACCTGATACGGTAACTTATGGTTTTATAATGATAGCCGTAAAAATTGGCGTGGGAGAGCTGGTTGTAGACATCTAGAGGCAACCCCCCAAGATCTAATTTCATAGACCATTGATGATCATCAGGGAATTAGGCTAGAATAAATGATGCCCACATCTCATAGTCTGTCTTGCGCGCTGTGTGTTGTAATTCATGATAACATCAAGAGCCTTAACGAAGCAGGAGAATTACCACTAGTACTCGCGTTTGGATTGGATCATGTGTCTCATTTCGTCCCAGCTTCATTACTGCAACCCCGCACTTTATGTCACGCCAAAACAGGGCTGAAGTTCTGCCACGCGAGCTGAAATAAATTAGTCAGCGTCAACCTCCTGTGTAAACTAAACTACTCTGTGGCTGACGAACTTTCGTTGTCTGGCATCCTCATTTACCACCTTAAATATACACCAAAATGAAGTTGAAGCTGAAGTCCCTGTTGCTCCGTTTGGGGTCGCCCCGCGCTCTCCCTTTGTCGCGGCAAGACTCGATGGGAGATCGGCTTAACCCATTACACGGGAAAATATCGATCTCAACTTTGGGTTCGGAAGATGTTACCAAGGTAGTTGTGACAGCTTTGATCGATTCTTATTTTATTTCCATCTTCATGTATAAAGATTCAACTCGTACTGTCCTCCCAGCGTTATGTTTGGCAGCTAATGTACGCACAGCCGGGCCTGGATGACCTCCCTTTGCCCGTTATACTACAAATTGTTTCTTATTTATCAGTAATTGATATATTCTCACTCAAAATGACCGGGAGCAGCTATATTCTCTCGGCTATTTATAAAACGCCGCGGCTTCCATTTGTGAAGTACCTCCAAGAAGTTGAGTTATATCGGCGCCAGGAAATAGCGGACAAGACGCTACTTGACATCTCTGCACTTATGGGCTACGATGCTCTTGTAATCGTGCTATTAAAACGGAAACCATCGCCATCGGTGGACTCAATGTTATCTGCGATGGTCCATGCATCAGCCTATGGTAACAACTCCGTTGTCGAGTTGCTGATAGGCCCAAAGTCGAAATTTTTGGATCCCCAGTTCACTTTCAGACATAAAAGCCCCATCGCAGAAGCCGCAAAAGGTGGTCATGTGTCTACTGTCAAATTATTGCTTGCACTGGGCGTCAGTCTTGAGAAGTCACGGTGGTGCTCAGGGAGAATAGCACTGATCGAAGCGGCGGAACGTGGATATGGGGAAATAGTGAGGTTACTTCTGGGGCAACCCGTAGCAACCTCAGAACCGTGGGAGAGTGATTCGATTGCACTTCGTTTCGCTGCAAAGTCAGGCTACGATGATATTATCGAGAAGCTTCTAGGAAGTGGAGGACCCCATGGTCTCGACCATGCAACAGGGAAAACACAGGCAAAATCAATCATAGATTTGCAGGATGAAGATGGAAGAACTGCATTACATTATGCCGCTATGGGTGGACATGCCAAGATCATCACTCGTTTACTCAACTCTGGGGCCAACATCGAAGTGGGAAGTGCCATAGAACATTTTGTACGCTCGCAACCAACGGATAATGCGCCCAGGTGGAGCTACTGCGAGAACTGGACAGCGCTTCATTTTGCTGTAGCATACGAAAAGGCTGAGATTGTCACCATCTTGCTTCATCATGGGGCCAACATCAATGCTGTGGACTCGCATGGTCAGACGTCCCTGCACCTTGCGTCGATGAAGGGAACAGTAGGGATAGTCCGTGTTCTTTTGCAGCACAGTATCAACCTGGAAGCAATAGACAGTGTGGGTGCAACAGCCTCGCACAAAGCAGCCGCAAGTGGTCACTTGGACATAGTTCGTCTCCTTGTCGATAAAAATTGCAACATAAATGCTATCACTCCACGCTCACAGACCCTTCTGCACTTGGCTGTTAGCAATCAGCATACAGAGACTGCTGCTTTCTTGATCGACCTTGGGCTTGATATAGAGGCAGAAGATTCCAGTAGAAGGACACCCTTACATCTGTCAGTCTGGAACGGTGACTTACCCACCATTAAGCTTCTTCTATCGTCGAACGCATATTTGCAAGCTAAAGACATTGAAGGCAAAACACCGCTTCATTATGCCGCTCGTTACCCATCTGGAATATATGACTTGCTACTGAGCCATGGAGCCAACCCCGACACAAAAGACCGACGGGGTGACACGCCTCAGTATTTGTATGATCTTAATACATATATGTACTGACCAATGTCTATTGCAGCCTCTCTTACAAAATTCTCTATTTGAAAAGCACTACAGGCTCAATATCCTCCATCAGGATCCAATGCGGCGCATTTCATCCAGTATTTCCGCCAGTCTCGGGGAGGAGGTGATGTTGTGCTGTTGTCGCTATTCGTCGTGGCTGACTAAGCTCCGATCAAGCCGAGGCCCAATCCTGATTGATATCCAGTTGCCCCTCATTCGACATGACATCTACTTGTAGATTCACATTGAATTATACAGAAAGTAAATCTCCAAAATGCCAGTCTGCACAGTCCTTCTTCTATCTCTCGCGGTGCCAGTATCCCAATTCCTCTCCGCCGTTTCCTCGTCCTCCACCACCCCCCTCACAATAGGGAAAGTCGTGCGCTGGATCATCCTTCCGAATTCGACTTCCACAGACAAACTACTCTCGCAAAATATACATTGGGATCTGCTTCTCACTCTACCTAATTCCGATCCTCTGACTTCGGACCTTCAAAAATTGGTTCGACACCAATGGATTGTCCATGCTGGAGTGTATGCACCTTGACCCCTGCGCTGAACCACCCAAACCGTCCCCGACTCATATTATGCTCCTTGTTAAAATGTCATACTAATTGAACCTATAGTCCCTCCCGCCTTCTCCAGAACTTTGAGGCGAAGAATGCCAAATTACTCCATCCCAAAGCAGGTGATGTACCAGAGCTAACCGGGTCCTTATCCAAGCCGCGCACAGCAAGCTCCTCACAGGACCTCGAGCTCAGCCATGAGTTGAAAGAGTGGATTTCTAAATTTGGAGCTCAGGAAGGGAAAGGAGCGGTGTCAATGCTCAATCTTCTCGCTTTCAAGGAAGGGAAGAAGGCGGAGTATCTAAAGTACGGCGCCGAGTTCGCCGAGTCGGTAGGCTCGCGGAGAGGCGGGACCGCAAAGATCGTCGGAACTGTGGTTCATCAAGACGGTGATGGCGGAGATGGATGGGATGAGGTTGCCCTGGCACACTATCCAAGTATCTGGCATTTTGCGGACATGCTGGCTAGCGAGGATTACCAAATTGTCAATAAGAAGTATAGGGTGGGGAGCTTGAGGGATACGTTTATTTTATGCACCACTGAGATCGGGTTTGAGTCACAAGAGGATAAGAACCATGCGAAGCTATAATTTAGCATTGCAGAGCAAGGTACTATGATTCTCCGATGGTCTCTGCCCAGTTTATATTATAATCATCAAGGTTCTCAATTCCAAGCCAGTGACGTAAAATTAAAATCCTAGAATTAATATGACAAGTAAGACTAGATTACCCGTAAACAACATATATATATTGATAGACAATCAAACTCTGACGAAAAAACTAATAAAATCAGTACGCTGAGCCTGCCGTTGCTGGTGCGCTGTCAACTTCCCGTCAATTGTCAGTCTTATGGTTGTTCAGCTTATTCATACCCCACGATTCTGATGGGCTTGATGGTCCCGATTTAGTACCAGTCATAGAGTTTTTTCGACTGTGACTGTTCTCGGCGATTGTCTGAGCAATTTTCAGGTCCAATAATTCGTCGTGTTCCAACCTCATCTTTTTGACGTAATCCCTTTCCGCTATTCCTTCTTGAACTATATCCGACTCCTGTGGAAGGCCAAGACCCTCATGGACAAGTGTAACCTCTGCATCTGAAAGCGGCTGGTGGTCTTGATTGGGCCAGCTTCCAGGGGGTGCATTGCCCAATTTCTGAACCTGAACCTGCTTTGTAGTTGTGATGATTGGAAACAAGGTAAAGATACCCTTCATATCTCGCCTCCCTGACCCGACTACGTCGCCGCCACTGTTAACAGATAACGAAACATTATCCAAGTCTACAATCTTCCAGTCACGTTTGTTGTCTTGATTAAGTGTAGGGTTGACAGTGAAGGTTCGTTCGTCGGCTTGTGCAATAGTCCAGACAGATATTGCTTGTTCGGCAATCTGTGAGAGGTCGGTCTTGAACTGAACCAGTTCTGACCTGTCCAGCAGCGGGTCGAGAACGGATAAAACGAGTTCCACAAGTTTGTCTTTCCTGCTCTTGATGGCGTATGATGCGGTTAATTCTGTGGGTGAACTGTGCTGTGCCCGTGTATTTGCAGCAGACATTGATTCAAGTGCACGCATAGTGGTCACTCTCCAGACATCTGCCGAACGACCGCTATTGACTGCGGCTCCTATGCATCGAAGAATCTCAGGTAATTTCGAATCGGCCGTTGTTATATCGGAAGAAAATGGTTGCCAGACAATACTAGACAGAGCGTCTGCAATTACTCGCTGAGCATGGGCAACTCTGAGCTGCTTCGACGTTTCGGAACTCGAGAAGGGGACATCGGAAAACATCGAATCAGCGGCAGAAATTTTACGAGGTAATCTTCTAACTTCCTTTAAACCAGTTAGTTAGAATTATAAACCAATTAAAGGGTGCAATACCTCTTTGCTGAGGTCTCTAGCTAGATATTTGACAGCAATGTCCTGTATTGCGCGTGAAGTATTGAGGAATTCGCCTTGGCTAATTTCATGTGAGTTGTTATGAACCCGCGATGCGTACTTTAGGGCTTGACTTACTAATATTCAAGAGGCTTGCCGTTCAATGAGAATTCTTTCTGTAGACCCTCCAACTTCTCCTCAAGTTCTTCGATGTCCTGTTTGTACCCCTCCTTTGCTTTATCGGTATCCTTGTGTTTTCTAGTTTCATCCTTCAACTCAGTTTGCAGCGTACTAATTTGTCCATTTAGCTGACTTATTTTCTGTTGGGCCTTTTTGTGTTTTTCCTCTAAATCAACAAGTTTTTCCTTTTGGTCATTCTCCCGCTTCTTCAGATCGGCTTTTAGCTGCTCCTGTCGGGACAGGAACGACTCATCCTGTTTTGCCTCTCGCTGCGACAGAGCCTTGGAAGCTTCAATTTCCAATTCCAATTTCCTTCTCTTTAGGGTCTCAGAAACTGCTCTTTTTTGCTCGTCGAGGCCTGCTTTCTCGTCTTCCAGTCTCTCCCTCTCTGTCGAATTGGCCTTGGCATATGCAGTGGCAGCCTCGTCCTTAGCAGCAGCTCTCTCCTCAAAGACTCCAAAAGCAGTCTGTAGCCTCTCAATGGTTTTATCTTTTTCCTCTGTTTCCTTCTGAAGGTTCTCATATTTCTCTCGAAACACTGGAATCTGAGTAATCTCATCTGCATGTTGAATGCACGACTCAGTTATGGTTCTGATAGCTTTTTGGATATTTGATAGCTGCTCGGATGCGCCGCGAAGATCTTGGGTTAGAGGCCCTAAGTCTGCCCGAGGCGGGGCAACGTGTGGGACACCGGTGTTCCCGTTGGTTGTCGGTTGCTCGTTGTCCATAGTGGATGGTGTGCGCTTATTACGTTGCTTATTTTGCGAAGGGGACTATGCTCAAGGTAATTAGGTATAATGGTAAACATGTCCTCGGAATTACAAATTGCATACCATTCTTCCAATTTCCTTGTCCAGTTGGTTCGATTTCCTACGGATGCGAATGGATTGCGAGATATGTCGTGTCAAGTTGCTGAAGCCAGACGTTGATGAGGGTTCCTTGCGGCGTTTTTCTGCTCTGAGCGCCCTGGCCGAGTCTGGACTCTGTGACATAGGTCGGTGGCCAAGTATTGATAAGTTATGAGCTTGATTGGAAATTGCCAGAGTGCATTCTTAGTGAATAGAATTTGAGGGAATAAATCTACAGAGTCATTTCTTCACAAATCATTCTAATTCACGAAGAAGCAGACCTTCGTCTGATATACAACAAGGTTACGCCCCTCGCCCCCCGTCCATCAATGGACGTGAAGTACAAACTGCCCAGCAGTATAGCCTTGCCTACCACCATTTGATTACCATCTATAATCAATCTAGGCATGCAGGTTTCAAAACGTGCCTCAGTGCCACTGGCTCATCCATAATCGGTGAGTATTTCAAGTGTCGTATCGCATTGCATGAGACGATTATATCGCCAACTCTTCTTTCTTTGCGAGTGAAAACCATTTGCGGTAGTTAGGCGTCGGACCAAAAGAATATTCGAGGGTGTACCGCTAGAAAATTCCATTGGTTCCTCGTCGCGCCTTCACCGAGAAATTCGATGCGGGCGTCTGCCTAGACGCGCAAGGCGAACGGTTCAATAGGTATGGCTATTTTTTTGAGACTCTGATCATGTAGGTGGAATTCGGTCCTACGTGTTCCCACATGAATGGCAAGGCTCAATAGATCTACGCAGCATAGCAGTATGCTGTAAAAGTGGTACGTTCGGGATCTCCAAAACCGGCCTCCCCATGCACGGGAATGCGGGCAGCCGGGCGGCCCGCATTCTACCAATTGACGCGGTGCGGGGCGACCCTTTCTGGTCGCATATACCCCAAGGTTTATGGCCTCATATCGTATTACTGAAGAGACATTGTCGGATAAGCTGTATTGATTCTCCTTTTTAGATATCATTGGTCGATTTTTGCTTTTTTTTGCCGGCAGAGCGAGAGCTACTCTGCAGGCAGCTCATGCAGTGGTATCTCAATGAAGCGCATGGCCGCATGAACTCCACGGGGAAGGCCAGTGTATAGCCGCGGAGCTCAATGCAAAAGTGTAGTCACACCTTCCACACTACACTTTCAGATGGAACCTTGCTGCTCACTGAGCCTCGCCCGTCGTCTTTCGAAAACCCAGCCTTCTTACCTCTCTCCCTCCCGTCCGAGAAATGCCAGTGAGTCAATAATAAGAGAAGCAACCCTCCTCCCCCCCCCCCAAAAAAAAAA
>JPJW01000156.1:0-27470 GCA_000750755.1 Pseudogymnoascus sp. VKM F-4513 (FW-928)
CCCCCCCCCCCCAAAAAAAAAACCACAAAAACATACAATAGTGGGTATTCGGCTGGGGCAATTTGCTCCAGGGGCTCTTTGTATGCTGGCAACAGCTGAAAGCTATGCCGTTGCTTGCCAAATGTCCATATTAAAGAGACGGGTGCAGCACCCCTAAGCACATTTGTATTCGATTGCCTCGGTGTTTCGCCGCGCTCGTGTGGTGTGTCAGCTCCACAAACAAAGGCTCACCCTGCCAAAACCCAGTGAGATCCGGCGTATCCCTTCCTCCGACCTCCGTGCTAACGTATCCGTACGTACCTTCCTTGCCCCGCACCTGCTACCCCGCCATCCAACACCCTCGCAACCAACCTATATCTTCCCCCCCTTCCCTTTCCACCCTCCTCTACCCGTCTGCTCTAGGTGGAGTACGAGCCTACCCTACCTAATCTTACATATTATTCCAGAGATTAGATGTTGGATGATGTTGGATGATGACGGATAATCCCTCTTCGCGTCGAGAAATCCATACATACCTTCACTCCGCAACGACCTATTGGATGGACAAGCAAGGGTCCAATATCACATTCAGGATCCTTCGGCTGAGCCCGGGAAAGGGATACATAAATTATAAGATACCTAGGCGTGCGGGGCAAGTAGTGCGTACGTGAGCATTCCAGCCCCGAGATTCTTCCAGCGGTCATGTTGTGTTTAGCAATAGTATAATTACTGCCCTTCTGTACAGCCTCAAAATATATCTAATAGCTACTGCTGTCATTCATCATTCATCTTGAAACCTAACAGCTGCTCCCAATCAACCTTCGATATGGAGGTTCTGGTCGTATCCAAGGTCGACAACGAACAGCATGCCACCTTCACTCTCCAAAACCCACCTGCTGTAGAGCTACCGTCGTCCTCGATTCGTGTTCGTACTTTGTTGGTTGGCCTCACCTCGAACAATCTAACCTATGCTGGGGCAGGCCATTATCTGCACTGGTGAGTTTATCCAATGCATCGTAATTGTGGTTTACTGACCCTCAAGGAATTAGGTGGGACACGTATCCCGTGCCGACCACGTCTCCAACTCCGTACAATGACACCTCGTCTTGGGGCATTGTGCCAGCGTGGGGTTACGCTGTAGTTCTCGAAAGCACCATAACATCGATCTTGCAAGGCACTGTCCTGTGGGGCTTTTGGCCCACATCAACAGCACCTACCGACCTTAAGCTCCAAGAAGCCGAACCAAAGGGGCATTGGATCGAGATAAGTGACCATCGTCAAGAATTGATGCACCTCTATAATCGTTATATCGAAGTACCAAAATCATCCGTCTCGCTACCTTCTCCCGGTTTTGGAACTGTTGAATCAGAGGATATGGCCTGGAACGCTCTCTTTCGTGGTCTCTGGGAGGCTGCCTATCTCCTCAGCCAGCACGTCTTCTCGCCCAGCCCAGAGACGCAATCGCCCATCCATCCTCTAGGCGTAGCTATGCCATGGACTGCTGCAGATGCGGACCTGTCATCTGCAACGGTAGTCAGTCTGTCCGCATCAGGCAAGACCGCTCGTTCATTTGCATACCATCTATCCAACAGACCAGCGTCAGCGGGGCCCTTGGGACTACTCCAAGTCACTTCCTCGCCACTTCCCATATCGGAAGCAGCAGAAAAACTACAACCACCCTATCCAACAAGAACAATCGCTTACTCTGAAATTAAGGGGTCTTCGGAGTGGATAGCTAGCCTAAAAGCATCTAAAATCGTCATTGTGGATTTTGGTGCTCGCTCTAATACCTTGAACCAGCTAGTCGAGTCGATTAAGAACCACCCAGAGTTGGAATCTTCTACTCTTGTCATTATGCAAGTTGGGAGTCAGCAGAAGGTAGTCAGAGATGAGGACGTACTGGCAAGCAGGGAGGAGATGTCGAGGCTCGGCAAAGTGCAGTACAATACTTCAGGCGTCAAAGACACGGTTATGCAACTTAACGGCGCAGGAGCCTATTTCGACACTTTCAACCCGCTGTGGGATCAATGGCTACGCAATCAGCAGCGTAGTATACCAGACATGCGAATTGTCTGGGGCAAAGGAATATCCGGAGCTGACGGACTTGAGGGGGGCTGGCAAAGGCTCTGCCAAGGGCTTGTAGATGGTGAAGAGGGCTTAGTGTATGGATTGTATTGATTGCATTTGCTAAAGTGCAACGCCGTAGAATGCTCCGAGGTGGAAGCAGTCTTGAGAGGTTGAGTTTGGTTGTTGATGCAGGAGTTCAGATATCACAAAGAAAAATTCTAAGCTATACACATTGCTAGTATGTTTAAGAGACTGTATTGAGTTGAGCATGAGGAACACTCGGACCTAAATTGAGTTCATATTCTTTGAATAGCCTCGTAATGCCTTTCCTGCGATCCCCCAGATTCTGAACCACCTTCCCTAGCCATGGATGACACGACGCTGTAGTTCGTTTCTTTGCCTCACTCAGCCTACTCAGCCCATTCACCCTGATTACCCGGTAAGCTTACGCTGCTCACCCTGGAAATACTGTCTGTAAGCCAGGGTAGCATCTCTCCCCGCGCGAAGACGACGAGAAAAGCAGTATGTTGAACAGCGCCCGCAGGTGACGAGTAATGAGCCCACCTCCTAGCAGCTCATACTTGTGACCTAGTCAGCCAGGGATCGTTTAACAATTCCCTTGCCGTCATTCGCTTCTCCGGTTCCCACTGCAACATCGACTGAATAAAGTTGAGAAATAGCTCTTTATCCTTTCCGTTGAGATTCTCCTCCGCAGCCTCGAGACTACTAGACGGCAACAGCGGCAAGCGTTCTGGCTCATTCTCGTCTGGTTCAAGCCATTTGCCATTCCCGTCGAACCATTCCGCAGATCTCTCGCCCCGCTTGATGAGCTCTAGTGGTGGAGGTCCGAGAACGGAAATCAGTTCTGTAAGATGAGCACGAGTTGTGTAGCGGCCTCGTTTCGGATCTTGCCCACTAAAGAGATGTTTGCCTTCAAAGATATCCCATATCTACTACCAAGTTAGTAAAATAGTCCCACCAACCTATTTTTACGCTTGGAAAATGGTCACTCACCATGACGCCGACATTCCAGATATCAGCGCTATAACTCCACGGGAGATGAAGCATCACTTCTGGACACCTGTAAACATCTGGGTAGGCGTCATCGTCGTTAATGTTTGTCACATATACCGCATTTCCAAAGTCGCAAAGTACTGGCTCCCCAATAGACTCTGGCATACCTAGAGTCCGGGAAATATATATTTCTCGATCCACCGCTTTCTTTCGCGGTGAGGGCTGAGTAATCTCGGCCTCCTCAAAAGCAGCAAGAATAGAGGTATCTTCGATAAGATGAAGAATATTATCTGATTTGATGTCTAAAACAAATCAAATTAGCAGAAATTCTACTATGAAAGCTAGGGGTAGATTAACCTGTGTGGATCAACTTCCGGTCCGTGTGAAGATAGTCTAACGCAAGTAAAAGCCGTTGGAGGTTCACTCGAAGCAGATCTTCCGTGAGCCTATCCCGACCACTCCGTTCAAGGAGTGTCCTTATACTGTCCCAGAGTGGTTCATGTACTAGGCATCGGTGTTTACCTCCACGATTCATCAACTCAAATGAATCAAGAGCAGTGCGTACGTAGCGGTAGCCAAGTCTTGATTTGTTTCCTTGGCTAATGCGCTTATAAATGGCAATCTCGTCCGTATCCTGGCCATCATTTGTAAATATTTTAACGGCAACGTGACGATGTACTCTTTTTTGAAATTAGCCTCATCTCATGTTAGCGGATAGCATCACTAACTGTAAATCCCGTGCAAGCCAAACCGTTGACGAATCTCCAAACCCCAGCTTGCCGACGATTTGATACCGCGAGGAAAGAACATCCCCAATCCGCGCTGGGTAATATCGCTCAATTCCGAAATTTTCCTCTTCAACCTTTTCTGATGGGTTGATAAATGGGATTTTCACATTCGAGTATTGCCGTGGTGGAGAGGGTGCCCGTCTGACGGCACTTTTGGCCCACTTTAGGAGTCCAGCCATGATTGGGATATGCTTGGTGATCTAACGGAATATTTCGATGTGGCCTTGACGGTTTACAAGAAGTAATCAAGGGGCTGGAGGGTTGGAATGAATCGGAGAAAGGAACGAGGCTGGGTACACGTGCAGCAGTTGGTCCAAGCGTGTAGTGTATACGTTCTCATATTTTTGACGGCGGTGGACGGGCCGTTCAGATCGATTCTCTCGAGGCTAACCGTGCCTCTTATTCTCGTGGATTGTGGAATCTCATGATGCAGCAATTCAATAACATATACGTTATGCCCCCAACGAAAATGCCGAAAGGTACGATGAGAATTATAAAACCAAACTCCGCATGGTAATCGCGTCTCGCTTTTCTGAACAGGTCCTTCTTATATCCTTCTGCCACAGCCTCTAGACACACAGTAGGGTACCTATCTTCTGCATCCCGTAATTTGTTTGCGTCACAGATGACGCCTGGGACGTTGACCTCTGCAGTCCGAGCGCAGGCTCGCTGGGCGTATTTTGCGTTCTCACAGAACTCGCAACCGCTGTAACAGACATCGTATGCCTGAGTTTTAGCCATAGAGATATACTGCCGGGGGTATTGGATCATTCCGGCGTACTTCTCGTCAATATTGTGTTGAATCGACTGGGAGAGAGGATATATGCACCCGGCAATGATAGCGCAGCCTATGAGGAATGCGAGGATAGCTGAAATCGTCGAGGTCCAACTGATCTTGCATGGACGCAGACTTGGATCTTTGGGTATTACCTGCGCCTCTTCATCTTGGTTTCTGAAGTTGTCGAGTGGGATCTCGCAGTTAGGCATGGCTACGTACATAGGAGGAGGGTCATTACTTGGCTGAGGCATAGTGCCGGTTCACTATGCACTGTTCAGTGGCTGATAAAGTGACAAGTAAGAGAAGAGTATATGCCACCTAAAAATGAAGAAATGAAAGTTGACAACAGCACAGAAAAGTCTCGACAATGGGCTTTATAGTTTTTCCCATGATGAGTCAATTGCTCAGCCTATCGTCGTTCGATATATGGTCAACGTACGATGATAACTAGCGGCGCCATTCGCATCGTTAGTCGAGATTTCGTAAACTTACGATATAAACTAGCGGCGACCTACTTATACACATAATTATTCCCGGGCCGATAACATTATTAGTATTTCCTAATAACCAGTGGCTACTATCCTCCGGGGACACTATACAATCATTCTCCGTTGGAGCCTCTTACTTCCACGGGCGTTACGACACAACTCCTTGGCTTAACTGCATTTACAAGCTCTTAGCACCCTTTTTATTTCTATTTTAACTATATACTGTAAAATGCTGCACCATCGAGAAACGCTCTACTTGCTTTCGTCGAGATCATGCTTTAGAATTTAGAATTTAGAATATAAACATTACATTATGCTACCTAGAATTCACGGGATAGCTAGGCTTCATGTTCTACTATGCCTGCCCATTATTCGGTACCTGGCCAACATCATCAGGGACTTTGTTAGCCCACTTGAGTTTGCTAGTCTTGTAGTCCGGCTCCGGAAGGAAATCTAAAACAAGGCCCTGCACCACGATGGGCGATGCAAGCATCCTAAATAGCAGCAGATCCCCGCCAAAATACGGCCCAATATAATCTGCCACCTTGTACGCACTGTTGTGCCAGCAAGTGGTTTTTGTATAGAGATTTGACAGCCACAGACTATCCTTTGCCATCTTCTCCGTCGCTTTTTGGTACGCTTTAAACACATTTGTCAGGGCCTGGGTATCTGGGTCGGGATTTTTCAACAAGAGCTGGCGTAGGTTATTTGTCAAGGCTACAACACCCTGCCACCCTTGGTTAACACTCAGCCCTGCATTAGGAGTCATCTTATGCGCTGAGTCGCCCAAAAGTACGATGCGATCCTCGTGCCATTTCTTGACAAACCCTTCCTCAATATTCACCAACTTGACCCACTTGCGCGCTTCCCAGATATCCCGAAACTTCATGCCATCCATGACCGGGTCGTCCATGATTTCCTTGGCAAACGCTTCTGCATCTTCGTCGGTGTATTTGGAATATTGGTAGGCTGGCTTTGGAAGTCGTCTATAAATGAGAAACCAGCCTTCATTATCGAGCATAAAAATCTGCATACTCAAACCATTGCTCTTCCGGATTTCCCACAGCCGATGGGGTTCTAAGTTTGGAATTCGGCGCAGGTGGCCGGCTAGCAGCTGATATTGTGCTTTCATTGGCGTTTCGATGTTGTCTGGTTTGCCTGGTGACTTGAGCGCGACGTCGCGCATCATTCCGCGGACAGGGCTATATACGCCGTCGCAGCCGATAACGATAGACCCTTCCTCAACAGTGCCGTCGTCACAGTGGACCCTTACGCCCTGGGCGTTTGATTCGATGGAGATGACCTTCTTCAGTGTTGATATTCGTGCGTCCCTTTCGGGAAGTGTGCGGTGTAGCAGTTCTATGAGGTTTTGGCGACGAAACAGCATCCATGGGTGGCCGTGACTGCAATTCATCGTTAGTATACAGTCTGGCCAGAGACGAGGTGTAGTCTCTAGGCTTAAAAACAAGTTTAAACTTACTTCTCCTCAATCGTCTCGTACAGGTTATTATGGCCAATCTCCGACCCATCCGGCCAGAGGTTGTATTTGTCCTTCATCGGTAGGTATACTGCGCGGCTTTCCTGTAACAGACCGAGCTGGTCCAAGATCCGCACCCCATGTGGCCAGAGAGCGATGCCAAAGCCAGTCTCCTCGACTATATTCTCCCTTCGTTCCAACAGTACATAGTCGATTTGTGCATGAGATAATGCATGGGCTAGGCAGAGTCCAACGGGCCCTCCCCCGACAATGATGGCGCGGAACTGACGAGGTGCTGTTGATCCCATTTGCCTCTTGTTTCGTTAGACACAGGTTTATGGTTTGGTATGAACAACTGATGGTTTGCTCCCAGACTACCTGAAGCCTGGGAGCAAACGCGCCGTATTGGTGCTTACATCTGACATATTGTATATTAGTGTCATCTTCGTCTGAGTGAGACAGGCCGGGGTCGGCGGCGATCGCAACATGGGTTACCCCAGCGAACAGGCTGGTCTCATAAGTCTAGCACGTGATGAATCCTCATTCATGAATGAGGAGATAAGTTGTCCTGCTCGCAGCGACTCCGTAATCGTATCGTCCTACTCGAGTTGACAGGATGCCTAATTTTCTTAAGTCTATAGTTGTATGTGAAATGTTCTAGGTAGTAGTATAATATAAGGAGTAATAAGTGATAACGGATTTAGAACCAAGTAAATGGATATAGCCAATCTGATATTTATCTACACGATTTGCGACAATACGTTCCAATAAATCAAATCTAATTCTAGGATCAAGAGTTTGGGGTATTATGCGAGAAATGAAGTAGTTGGCTTTGCTTAAATCGAGCTTGCTTCGGCTCAGATGTGTGACCGAAATATTCTGCATATGAACCTCTAGCAGTCAACCTTTTCAAGAGAGGGGCCCTAGTAGTATGCCATAGCTCCTTTCTGCTCTAAGCACAGTTTGTCGTCTCCCATATAAATGCCTGTCGTTAGTCCCCGGTGTAAATTGACACTCTAGCCACAACACAACCTTGCCAGTAGTAAGCAGACCGTTGAGCTCAGAAACTCCACGAAAAACTCAAAGTGAAACTCAAGGCCTCACATCGGGAACACTGTCGAACCTCCCACTCCTCAACCCACCCTCGTAATTGAATCCCCAGCAAACTTAATTGCTCCATTCTCTCTCCCAACAACTGTACTTCTTCCACTTGACGGCGCAGTGTTATCATCTGCGGTAGGGATCACAGTCCCGCGGTTCAGCACTGCCCCATGTGGTGAAGAGATTTCGCCTGAGCGGTTGTGCTCTCCACGATTACGATTGCGGCGGCGAAGCTGGAAGGAGCGCGGCTCCTCGATGTCTTCGATTTCGGACTCGCGAGTAGAGTCAAGGGCTTGAGAGATGGTGCGCGGAAGGTAAAAGCCCAGTTTTCCAAGAGGGATACTAATTCCGTGGACGATCTGGGAGTGTTAATTAGTAAGGAAAGAGCTGATTTGGGGGGATGGTAGCAACTTACGATGCTGCAAATCACTAGGAACCAGACTACTACATCCAATGTTTCGGCAAGCGATTCGGCGTCTGGTCTCTCCGAATGGCCATTATATAGCTCATGCAAAAATTCCCGGGCGATATAGAGATAGAATATGGCCGAGACGCCGATGGGCCCGAAGAAGCCGACGAAAACCGCCTGTCGCTTCTCGTCAATCTGGTGGATAAATTTGTGCATGGCAAAGACGACTGGGAGACGTCTGAAACACAAGATCAATAATCCAAGGAAGACAAGGCGATAGAGAGGGATGACATTGTTGTTGAGGAACGACGGCCATGGGCATGTGGCTCCATACCACAGGAATACCGACAAGTTGAGAAGCATGTCGATTGTAGGCTGTAGCGAGTCATCCAGGGTCTCCAGACGGAACCAATCGTCCCACGTGAAAGCATTTCCAGCAATAAAGCACGCAAGGACATCGTCACTCCCGATCATCCCGCATGTCCCGAGAATGAACAGGGCAAGCGCGATAGCAAATACAAGAAAGCTCTCGCGATCGACAAATTTTCGCTCTTCTGCCCAGTGAAGAAGCTGGTTTGCAGTCCAGCCAACAACAGCCCCATATACGACACTTAGGATGATTGTATAGGCCCAGGTCTCGTAAAACCACAATCCCATCGCCTTTCCGGCGCCACCTGTCTGGCCGATGCCGCCCTCACCAGTATACTTGATGAGATACAGCGCCAGGAATAAAAACGGGTACCCAAGCCCATCATTTGCCCCAGACTCGGCAATAATGATCTTCTGCAGCTCCTTTGGCACGTTCTTGTCCGCAAACTTTCCCTTGACGATGGAATTCGACAACACGGGATCCGTCGGCGTGACACAGGCACCCACAGCCAGTGCATGCAGAAACGGCAAGTTGGGCACCATGGCCCAGATGAGTAGGCTACTGCACATCCACATAGTAGTCATAATAGGCCCGAGCAAAAGCGAGAGAGGTTTCCATTCTCGCTTCAAATACCGGCTGGGCAGCTGCACACCAGCGAGGACAAGTTGAACGCCGAGGACGAGGCGTGAGAAGGCGAGCGTAATCTGCTCGAGGGCGACCTTGTCGCCATTGGCATATTCAAGTGGTCTCACAAAGTTGGTAGCCGGGGGGGAGAAGACGACGCCTGCAAGGAGAGATATCACTGATACGAGGTCTTGGTTAGTGGGGGTGCCGAATGTGACATCATTGGTTGGGTAGGCTTACAGGCTTCGGAGAGGTAGAACTTCTCCTTAAATAAGTACGAGACAAGTCCGAACAACGTGATAAAGCCACCGAGGACGGAACATACAACATTGAAGTTTGTGACGGCAAGTGTAGGCATGCCGGAGAAAGCTGGGCGGTGGGGCGGGGCTTATCGTGTTTCTGATCAGCGCAATTCCACGGAATCGGCAGAAAGCAGCAAAAAGTGAAATATATGTCAAAACATAGGGCAATAATGAAAGAGATAAAAATTGATCTATGAGTGTATTATTTGACCCAAGGGATAATTTCTTTGTGATGTTGAAACGAGAAAGAACCGCGTTTGGCGGCTGAGACATCAAAATTCTAGGCGCCAAGGCTCTAAGGGTCCGTTGTTAAGCTTGTTACTGTTTGTGGGCAAATCGCGGCAAGACGGACGCGAGAGCACGTGGGGTTGCGCCCACGTGTTCAGGAAACTGTCAACCTTCCAACATCTCCATAGCCATCTGCCGCTCTAAATTATAGGTTTACGGCTTTCTCTGGTGCAGACGCCGACTATTAATTAAAACATTGCTAAATTCCTTTATAGAGCCTACTAGACTCTGTTACTGCCTACCACCTACAACATCAAGGCTCAAAGCCCTTCAATCATCAAGAAGGACCGACGATTCTCCGCTGATCGCCCTTGCCGCGCCAACAGATGGCCCGAACGCCCCTACCCAACGCCATCTGACCCTTCAAACACCCTCCATAATCACAAAGTGATCCTCCCAAACCCCTGCGCTACTGCACTGATCCAGCTGGGAAACTCCGGTAGAGGCGCGGCAGTCAATGCCATCCCCGCAGAATGATGTGCACACTCTATCTCGCACATACTGGCGTGCATTATTGTCCTCATTTCCACCGAATATTTCCCCCATTTTCAAGGCTTTCCCCATCTTCCCCCCATATTTTAGCATAAACTTGATTCTCAACTCGGCCCGTTAATGAAAAGGGCAGTTGGAGGTCTTAAATTGTCCCCGCAACTATAGGTTGTTTGCCGTGCTTCAGCATTCGCGTTCATGTGGTGATGGCGCTTAGGGTCATCGTCCAAGGTGACCTTCGCGGTGTTACGCAGTCTATAAATACACCTGCCATTGCCACAATCATTGCTCTCGGCTGCAACTGCGTAGATCTCAGTGCAAAAAACCATGTTTTTGCAACCGGCCCGCCCTTGTTGCTCGATATATCGCCGTTGCTGCGGCGATCTTCACCAGCGTGAACGCAAAATCAGCTGCAGAATGGCGCGAGTCATCAATTTACCAGGTCTTAACTGATCGATTTGCGACGACAGACGGCTCGGCGCCAAATTGCTCGATCAGCGACTACTGTGGTGGGACGTGGATGGGGATAGTGAATAAGCTCGATTACATCCAGGGTATGGGTTTTGATGCCGTTTGGATTTCTCCAGTGTAACTATCCCTTGGTCTCCAACTCTAAGCTGGGTTTGTTAACACGACATAGTATTCACAATATCGAGGACCACACTCAGTGGGGCGATGCGTATCATGGTTGTGAGTGGTCTTGCCATTGCATCCATCCTATAACCCTTTTCTGACCGGCATACCAGACTGGGGCAATGACCCATTTACTCTCAACCCCCACTTCGGGACTGCAGACGAATTGAAGAGCCTCTCCGCCGCACTACACAGCCGCGGCATGTCTCTCATGATAGACGTCGTCATCAACCATCTTGCTGCGAACCAAGCTTCCGGCTCCGTTGACTATTCTGTCTTCCCGTCACCATTCAACAGCGCGTCCGCCTTTCACAGCCCCTGCGATATTGACTACGAGAATCAAGGCTCCGTCGAAAACTGCTGGCTCGTAAATGATACCCCTTCCCTCCCTGACGTCAACTCGGAAAACGGAGACGTCTACGCGTGTCCGCCTTTCACAGCCCCTGCGATATTGACTACGAGAATCAAGGCTCCGTCGAAAACTGCTGGCTCGTAAATGATACCCCTTCCCTCCCTGACGTCAACTCGGAAAACGGAGACGTCTACACAGCGATGATCGAGAGCGTTGCCGACATTGTCAACACTTACGGCATCGACGGCATCCGTCTCGACACAGCGAAACATGTCCCAAAGGAATACCTTACTAAGTTTCAGGAAGCAGTCGGCGTCTACGTGACAGGGGAGGTGCTTGATGGGAACCCTGATTTCGTAGCGGGGTACGAAGGCCCTCTATCGAGAGTTCTCAACTACCCGCTGTGGTACCCCCTCATTGACTCATTAATGGGTGGAGACTTCAGCACTCTTGCTAGCATGATGAGTACTGAGGTCTCGCTCTTCTCTGACGTCAATGCGTTGACGAATTTCCTCGACAACCATGACCAGCCGCGTTTTGTCAGCCGCCAGGGTAATGATTTGGTGAGAGATAGGAATGCAGCCACGTATTTGATGTTTGCTTCTGGCATTCCGATTGTGTACTATGGATTTGAGCACCGCTTCGGTGGTGCAGCGGACCCTGACAACCGCGAGGCACTATGGGGTAGTGGATACGATACTGACGCGGATCTGTATAAGCACATTACACTACTACACCAGATTAGGGGCCTTGCTTCGAATATCGGGGGGAAAGCGGAGTATTTTGCTTGGGGCGCTGAGGTTCTCGGAACGTCGAGTCAGTATCTGGCAATGAAGAGGGGCCCAGTGGTGGTTGTCGTGTCGAATGTTGGGGCACAAGGCACGTCCGATGGATTCAGTGTCCCAGCGTCACAATTTAATTCCGGAGATGCAATTGTCGACCTCCTTTCCTGCACAACGGCAACGGCGGGTGAGGGAGGCGCGTTCGAGAGCACCGCAAACGGCGCCGAATCCAGAGTGTGGATACGGACCCAGGATAAAGGTAGCCATTGCCCTTGAGAGGGTAGGCTGCTTGGCCGGGGTAGAAGAAAGCACAGCCCCTTCAGTTACCGGCAAAGGTTTTCGGCACATAAGAATTATTACTACTTGTACATATTTATCATCTTCACAATATTAGTGGACAACAAACATAAATAATATGCTCTGGTAGCATGAAATACCATCAATCGCTAAAGAACATGTGTCGCTATATACAGGTACGCTCGCGCAAAATACAGAAAATAATAGGTTGTCGCTCTAGAATATCACAATACGTAGCGGAAGCTCGTGATCGTGCGGTCAGTCTGGTTGGATAACTCGTCCGCGAGTTCCTGATCAGACCCAATCGTGGTTTCACTGCCGTATAGCTTGTCTCTCCTCTTGTTCTCGTAGTGATAGTACAAATATAGGCAAACAAGAAAGAATGTGCTGAATGAATATCCAGCAAGTGATGATGCGAGACCGGACTACTATTGTCAGCAAATGTGAAGGGTAAGGAAGAAACAGGCGTACCTTATATATCGGTGCCTGGCTAGAGAGGAAGAATTGCGGGCCAACAATATTGCCAGCACAGTACCCAATGAACATTAGCGAGCTCACTATGCTCCTCTTTGTGAAGCCGGCTACGTTCGATGTGATTAGACTGAGGGAAATGGGGATATTCATTGCGAAGACAACGGCGAATACAAGGCCCGTCATGCGCCCGGCCTGGCTATCGAGGCAGTACACAAGCACCATTCCAACCAGGGAGACAACTGTGTTGAAGATCATGAGTAACACACGTGCGTTTGGAAGGTACGACGCAAGAAACGATGTCATGACAAGGAAGACGATTTCAACACCTCCGCTGGGTAGCCCTAGAAGGATCGCCTTGAGGGAGCTGAAGCCCATGCCTTGGATAATGAGGGGTTGGAACTGAGTCACGATTGTCAACGCGATGTCTTGTGCTGCGCTTCCCTGGAGAGTGAACTTACAGTTGTTATGGCACCGTTGGGGAGATTGATGCAAAATGTGTACAGTACCAGCAACCAAGTTTGGGGGTCGCGAAGGGCTTCCCAGAACTGTGGCCACTGGAACTTGCCGTTATCCATGATGCCGGTCTTGTTTTTCAGCGTGCGGGCCAAGGCAATGAGGCGCTCTTCGGGCTTCAAAAACCAGGCGGTCGAGACTGAGTCTGGCAGCACGAAGAACATCAACACTCCGTACGCGACTGTAACCGCACCTTCAATCACAAAGAGCAGCTTCCAGTGTGGGATAGGCGGGTTTGGGATGAGTAGAACGCCATATGCGACCAGTCCGCCCAGTATCAGTGCAACACAGTTGCCGATGAACCAGCCGGCCTGACGGATGGGTTGCTCCTTGCGCAAATAGAACATTCCAGTAATCAAAGAGAAGCCAGGGGCTACAGCTGCTTCTGCAACTCCGAGGAAAAACCGCTGTGCCATCAGGCCGCCGAATGATTTGCAGCCAGCCGTGGTCATCAGTATGCCGCCCCATAACACAACAACTAGTGATAGATACCTCCCAATTGGTAGGCGAACAACGAGGTAGGCGCTGGGGAAGCTGAATCCCATGTATCCAAAGTAAAAAATGCCGGAGCACCATGCAAGATCTGAACCTTGCAGATTCTGCTCGTCGAGAGTGTGGTGTTAGCCTAGTTCATCAAGGTGTATTATCTCAAGAGTTCAGAGGAACGTACAATTCCCGTTTCCGGGTCGAGGATACCGAGTAATGTCGAGGCCGCCAGAGCACCTTTGTCGAGAAATTGAAGCATGTAACAGAATCCCATGACAGGTAACAAGCTATGACTCCGTTAATGGAGTCGGTACGGCTTAGGAAGAATGGGGAATACAAACAACGTATCAATCTTCCGCAACACTCTGCGGTTCTCTTCGTCTGTCGTCTCGATATTGGCGACATCTTCGATTTCCGCCTTGAACGGCTCCGCGCTTTTAGACACCGATCCTCTCCTGGAGGTAGGAATTGGTTGCCCATTGGCACCCGCATACGTGTCGCTATTCTTCTCTGTCATGGTGTCAAACAAATTGTGCAGAGATATGTTCTTGTGTCACAGAAGCTGATGACTGCCACGTTCAGATATCCGGTTATCGGAATCCCTTTATAATCGGTCTGCTCTGGCTTCCAAGACTCCCCTTATCTCGTGCGACTACTTCATCGCGCAACATTTCCCCACACTGGGCCTTATTTCCCCAGATTCTGAGTGGGGTAACAAGTAACTGATTGGACATTGGATCCATAACGGCGGACGAATTCCGAGATAGAATTATGGGGTAGATAAAAGAACCCACTCTAGCTGATATGACCTTGATATAAGGGCCATGAGGGGATTGATAGTTCACTAGACATCCCGTCCAAGACCTTTAGCGTTAGCCGCATCCACTCCCGTTTTAGGGCGTTTAAAGGAGGCGACGTCGGAAAATACACCAGCCAATTAGCACGAGGAGTAGCCTCGTCGGCAATATAGGAACCAATGAGCCTTCGAGTCGCTCATTGAACGTCAAAACCTCGGCCCACCGCGTCGGCAATTGGCCTCGACCCGTAAACATAATATCTTCAACTATAGTGGCTGGCAGGATTAATGTATGGGGATCGTATCTGGACAATATTCCAACCATATCGCCACTGCCTCGTCGGCAAAACAGCGCGGAACCCACTTTCCGCATGGCGATATGGGGTTAATGGGCATCCCCGCCTTCCGGAGCGATGCCGACTATCGCAATGAAGGCGTATAAGAAGAGTGTTGACGGGCCGCAATCTCATGTTCTATAACTGCCAACTTCGCGATATCGAAATAACTCAGACTACTACATCATTCAAATAAAATACGTTTGATTTCTAACCATAAATATACCAATTATGGGTGGCGATTCTAGTGCCTTTACCGGCGATATCAAAGTTGAAGTCGATGCGGCAATCGATGGCCTGAACCAGAGACTGCGGGAAGTTAACAGAAAGGTATGATTTTGGGGGCTGTATCTCCTATCTCTTGGTCTTATCTCCATTCTAACTTCTTCTAGATTTGGGAGAACCCGGAACTCGGCGAGCATGAGTTCATGGCCCATGAGACCTTGTGTTCTTTCTTCGAGGAACAAGGCTATGCAGTTACGCGATCAGCATACGGCAGACCCACTGCGTTTGAAGTCTTATCTGGCTCGGGAGGTCGCCTCGTCAACTTCAATGCCGAGTATGACTGCCTTCCAGGAATTGGCCATGCATGCGGCCACAACCTCATCGCCACTAGCTCTGTCGCAGCATTCTTAGGTCTCTCCATGTCGCTGAAGAAGTTGGGTGTCCCGGGTAGAGTTCAGCTACTTGGCACCCCTGACGAGGAAGGATCGGGCGCGAAGATTAAACTTCTAGATGCCGGTGCTTACAAGGGTGTTGATGCCTCTCTGATGGCGTATGTACTAGCCTCCCCTACCCGGAACTCAGTCCCTGAAGATAAGACCAATACTAACTCAATGATTCTATGTGCAGTCATCCTATTGCGGGTGATATCATGGGTGAAAGCGCAATTAACGACGGCGTGGCCGGCATCCGTATGGTTGCCCGCCAATACCTCAGCGCCGAGTACCGCGGAAAGAATGCCCACGCTGGTGGCAACCCGTGGAAGGGTGTTAATGCACTTGACTCTGCTGTTTCTGCATATAATAATATTTCGCTCCTGCGCCAGCAGATGCAGCCAGAAGACCGCATTCATAATGTCCTACTCGAGTCAGAAAAGACGGTAAACGTCATTCCAGCTTATGCCAAAGCAGCATACCAGGCGCGAAGCCCGCGTTTGGCAAGTTTGAAGACGTTGACTGCTAGAGTTGTTAACTGCATCAATGCCGCTGCATTAGCAACCGGCACTGAGGCTGAGATCACATAGTAGGATGCCCTACATCTTGACATCAAGCACCTAGTAACCAGCGCTAACTTGTGGAATAATAGCGGGGCTCTATATGCCGACGTCGTCTTGAACGATACCATCTGCGGCCTTTATACCGACCATACAGCAAGATACGGACAAAACGTGACTAAAATCTCGCCAATCTTTGTGACAGGCTCGACAGATCAAGGTTCGTATTCTATTCTTTGCGAGTGTTGAAGTTATAAAGATAATATACTAATCATAATCACTCTATTATAGGCAACGTTAGCCAAGTCATGCCCGCGCTGCATACAATGTTCAGCATTCCCACGGAAGACGGTGTTGGCCCACATAATGCTGGTTTTGCTAAGGCTGCCGGAACTGATGTCGCTCATGACAAGGCGATTATAGTGGGAAAAACTATGGCGCTGGTTGGATTTGACATCCTCACGAAAGACGATGTCTACAAAAACGTGAAGGCCGATTGGGAAAAGGCAATAGCTGTCTGAAGAGGGTTGATACTATATTCGGCTACCGTATAGAGTATTTTAATCTCTCATGAGCTGTTAATGTTTTAGCATTTTTTGTACATAATATCACAGATAAGACAGGCCGGTATACTACCCATGTTTAGATTACAACACTATATCCAGTCTCACATGCCGTATATATTACGCTTTGAGCTTCGCCATATATCAAAGCTGAGATTCTTTTGCGCCGGATAATGCAGTGTGTATGTCGTAAGCCAGTAGAAAGTCGGAATAATACACACCTTTCCTTGAAAATGCTAGTGTATGGTAGGATTGCATGTGGCACGCATCTCCCGCGCTTACGTGTGATCCTCGTTCTTCACCTTCATCCTTCTCTACCCCGTCTATGGATTCTACAACCCCTCTTGCATGGTTAGCAGAATTGAATAAAGAAGAGCTTCCACAAAAGGCGCGTTCGTATAATGTGCTCAACGCTTTCAGGATGTTCGGCCCGAGAACGCGCTGCCTTGCGGCCCGTCATCTCTTGGTGCTCACGGTGGACAAGAGAAACAACCATGGCGGCAGCCACCATTACCTAACACTCTACTGACAGGCCCCTCGGGGCTAAAGTGACATGGGAGTAAACAGCGTACATACGAATTGCTCATTTTAGAACTGTCCCCGCTATACTACCTACCGAGCACTATATGACAGTGGAGTCAACCCAGCTCTCGGTAGAGTCTCACGCGCGCTTGTCAATGAGAACAGCACCCCGTACTCTTCGGTGTTGAAAGGTTCTCCTTTGACAATCGAAGAATAAATCCAGACAGCCGCAGATTTCGTTCATGTCGAAACCCAGCTACACTATTATTGACGGAGGTCTATTCTCCGCGAATTGCTGTTGCCAGGACGCGCCAATCCTCACGACATATGGCTAATAATGGTCTAGCGCCTTATGGCCACGTGGAAATTAAATTGTGTCTCCACGGCAATTGGTGGTTTCGCACTAACCCCGCACTTCAAGGCCCAGCCCCCACAGGGCTCAGCCGGTGTGGCGTCTTCTATGCTTCCATTCCATCGAGAGGGGGTTGACACCCGATGAACTCTTTGGCTCGTTCTGCTTAGATTTGCCTGTGCTTGGTGATGATAGCTGCGAGGTTTCGGTTCCATTCTCTAGCGCGCTAATGTGCTCTTTGAATCTCTTCTTATAATAATTTTTCATGGCTAATAAAATTATATGTGTGAATTTAGTTCTTATTAAATATTGAGATTTGAATTTGCGAGTAGCGCAATCAACAAGGAGCCTACACACCCCCCCCTCCGTTTCAATAACTATGGGACATAGATTAAAGCCAAGATCCTAATCACATAGCCACCAAAGTATGTAGCTCAAGAGATGTTGTGCTATCTTTGGATCGAAGTCGGATCGACGGCCAGTTCCCCTTTTATCGCCTGATCCTCAGCAGACCCCAGGGTACACGACTTAATGTCTACGGAACGGTCAGCTACGCCATCGAAAATCTTGCAGCTGCCAGTTGGAAGAAGGGAAAGATATTCCGGGGGTAAGCTTGGCGGAGCAGTTGCAGGGCTTGGTGGCGGGAACGAATCAAATCGGGCGACGAATCTCAAAATGGGTGTACTCCGCGGGCCTCCGTCCTCCGTGCTCTTGGTCACCGTAAAGTCAGCACGAATAGGATGCGAGGACAAAATTACTTGGCTTTATCAATAACAGTCATGCTCGTCCCAAATTTCGATAAGAAGGGAGCTTCTTCCCCCCCTCAGAGTCGTAGTTGTAATAATCCACAGCCTTGAACAACCCAAGTTGCTACTCTCTCTTGACTGCAGTAGCACCAATCCAGCCGTGTGGCACTCACAAGATGGCCGACCTCCCAGAGAAAAACCAAGCTGACACGCTTGCCCACGAAGAAGAGGATCACACTTTGGAAAAGCACAATATTGTCGAGACAAAAGTCGTCACTGGCGATGAAGCTTACCAGCAGGCAATGCTGAAGGAACCACCTATCCCCTGGAATGCTATAGCAGTGCAGCTTTATCTTATCTCTCTCGTTGGGTTCTTCTGCTCGACTTCCAACGGGTACGACACGTCTCTTTTTGGGAACTTGCTCAACAACGAAGCCTTCACGAAATTCTTTAATGTAAAGAATGTTGGAATCTGGGCTGGAATTGTAACATCTATGAATCAAATCGGCGGTGTTGCTGCCCTGCCATTCGTTGGACCTGCCATTGATACCTTTGGGAGAAGAATTGGTATGATTATTGGTGGTGTTACCAGTAAGTATTACCTCGGATAGTTATCATCATATCGACAAGATATGACCCAGATATTATTTACAATATCCCAGTCGCCGAATGTTTTTGGGAGCCTAATTGCCACAACAAACTGTCAGGTGGCAAGGTAGCATGACACTAACTATTTTCTAGTCACACTCGGTGTAATCCTCCAAGGAACTTGCGTGTCAAATCGCAACATAGGCCAATTTATGGGTGGGCGGTTCTTTATGGGCATGGGCATCACCCTCATTGCCTCGGCAGGACCTTGTTATGTAATTGAAATATCTCATCCCGCTTATCGTGGCGTGGTGACCGGACTGTACAATGTATTTTGGTGAGCATCTCTTCAAGTGTCGTCCTCTACAGATGCTGATTTAACAGGCCTGTGGGTGCGATTGTGGCAAGTGGTGCAAGTCGTGGAAGCATTAACATGCCCTCGCCCATCACGTGGACCCTCCCAGTTTGGCTTCAAATGCTATTTCCTGGCCTAGTCGTTGTCTTGGCTCTGTTCATCCCGGAATCTCCTCGTTGGCTGTATACGAATGGGAAACCCGACAAAGCAAGAGAGTTCTTGGTGAAGTACCATGGCAATGGGAACCCAAACAGCGAGTGGGTTACGCTTCAGATGAACGAATACGAGCAATACTTGGAGCTAGAAGGCGCAGACAAACGTTGGTGGGATTACCGTGCACTGTTCAAGAACAAGGCTTCCCGATATCGCCTCATGACCAACTGTCTTACAGCTCTCTTCGGTCAATGGGCAGGCAATGGTATGTTTCAGCACGTCTTTGGTATTGAGGAATTGAAGCACACAATACTAAATTGATCTGTTAGGCGTTGTTTCATACTTCTTGAGTGGCGTTCTCGACACAGCTGGCGTCAAAGATCATATCACACAGGCAAACCTCTTCGTTGCTATGAACGCTGTCCAGATCATAATCTCGGGTATCGGAAGTCTGTTTGTTGACAAAATTGGACGTCGCCCTATGCTCTTCTGGGTCAATATAGGCTGCTGTATTTGCTGGATCGGCGTTTCTGCAGCCGCAGGGGTTCAAGCCTCGACCGGTTCGAAGGCATCCAGTGCCGCCACAGTAGCGATGATTTACATTTTTCAGGCCGTATATTCCTTCGGATGGACTCCATTACAAGCTCTGTACCCCGTTGAAGTCTTATCGTTTGAAATGCGTGCGAAGGGAATGGCATTTTCGAGCTTGTTTGTCAATATTGGTAAGTGCACTTTATTTCCCAATGCTGGCGCTGTATGAATAGCGATATTAAATGGACATAGGGACTCTTATCAACCAATTCGGATTTCCTGTTGCCTTGGAGCAAATTAAGTGGAAGACTTATCTCGTCTTCATGGTATGGTGTGCAATCCAGGCTGGTATTATATGGGTCATTATGCCCGAGACAAAGAACCGAACTGTGAGTACACAACTTGGAACGAGTTCATAAATGCTATGAGTACTAATATGATGTATAGCTTGAGGAGCTCGACGATATCTTCCGCGCCAAGAACCCTCGCAATGCGTCCCTGGAGAAAAAAAAGATCGAGCTGGACGCGAATGCCAACATTCTTGCCGTTGCCCGGGAGAACGAAGTGGATTAGGGGTAAACCTGACATACCTATTTTCTGGTTCTTGCATTCATTTTAATAAGCTGCTATATCTTCGATTTGCTTTGAGGAAATAGACTTCCGTTGCCGTGGAGCCTATGATGATAGCGTAGGGTGTACAGATATCCCCCAGTCACCGGCCATAACCTGCCTTGGCCAAGGATTCTTGTATTTTTTCTATCTATTATGTTGTTATATCAGCCAAATAACCATTCAACTGTCATCTATGAGGCCCAGTAAATACTATAAGGGTATGTGTTAGGATTGAAATGCTATTATGCCGCTCGTAACAATGGACTCTAGGAAGGTTTGAGTTCGATATGGCCGGCCCTGATAGTGCGATTAGTACCCGGGAGAGATTCACTCTGAGAATATGGAACTGTTTAAAAGCTTTCAAAAATATATGTGGTAAATGGTGGAACGCAAGCGCCCCCTGGAAGGTATATATCCTGAAGTCCCGTGGACGACTGAGGCTGCCAATTCACAAAGACGAGAGAATCGATTAAAAATACTATACATTTGTTTACATGATCTCGTCATACTATATACTGCTTACACTCTGTAGCTATGTGATTCACTGACTATGCCCCCATATCACCCATTGGTATTTTCTCTTCACCAGCGTCTTCCTTTTTCACTTTAACGCTCAGCCACTCCATGGCCAGCGCCGGTAAGAGAGCAATGCCAGAAGCTGCCGTGACGACAAAAAAGGTGGCAACTAGGGCATCATTAAATGCATCAAGCACAAAATCCATATGTGATGGTGGCACTATCTCCCTCAATTTTGTTGCTCCAGCACCCATGATAGCTTTGGTGTCCAGTCCAGGAACAGCCGCCAAGTTACTGATGAGACAGTTCTGGAAAATACTCTGTGCAATTGGGACAAAGAGTGACCCCGACACCTGCTGTGCAAACATCATTAGAGCCGCGCCAGTCGCAATATCCTTGCGAGATAATACTCTCTGCGCTGCCACACCCGGCTGCTGCATGCAAATCCCGCACCCAAAGCCAAAAATAACCTGGTATCCTATCCATTGGCTAACGGGAGTCTTCACGTGGAAGGTTGTAAGTAGTCCAGCACCGACTGCCATGATGGGTGGACCAGCAAGCATGAACGGGGCGTAGTATCCGATGTGAGAGACGGCAGCGCCCCCTACCACTGCCCCAAAAGAGGTTGCAAGAAGGAGGGGGATGGTGTTAATGCCGGATCGGACGGCGCTGACGCCCTTGACAGACTGAAAGTATATGGCGAGATAGATCACGCATACAATAAAGCTCGCACCAACACACAGGGAGAAGCAGAATCCAGAGGCCACCGAGCGATTCTTGAGGATGCGTGGGGGTACAGTAGCATCGTCCTGTAGCCAGATTTGAATGCCAATGAATATTATAATCAGGATGGCACCAAAGATGAAGAGAACGATGATCACAATATCGTCCCATGGGTACTTATTGCCACCCCATTGCACGGCAAGCAGGATGGCGCAAAGCCCGGGCATGAAAGAGATCGTTCCCAGTGGATCCAGCTGCAAGAACTTCTTCGTAAAACCTGCTTCTGCCGTGGCGGCTGCGGGCAGCTTCAGAGCGATTGCTAGAACGACCATGGACACTCCGCCAATTGCTGTGAATGGTAAGCTTTGGTTTAAGTGTGGTAGCTTTGCTCTGGAAAATACGAACGGACGTTCACGTAGAAACACCAGCGCCAACCGAATGCGTCAGTCAAGGCGCCACCTAGTAGCGGGCCGATGACAGATGCTATGGCAAAAACTGTCCCAAAGATGCCGATTGCCATGGGACGCTTCTGGAGTGGGAGCACATGCTGGACGCCCACGACACAGCCAGTGAAGATTCCAGATGCGCCGAGCCCAGCAACTGCGCGCCCCACGATGAGTATGATTGAGCTGGGTGCCATGCCACATATCAGATTACCGATTTCGAATAGACCCATGGCGATCAGCAGCAGCCATTTGGGCGAGTAGAAGGTGTAGACCTTGCCAAAGAGAAGGAGGGGCGCAGATCCTGCGAGCATAAAGGCACTCTCATACCAGCCAATGTCGTTAAGTGAGCCGTATTCGTCTGTAATTTTGGGTATGGCGGTGGCGATGATCGTTCTGTCCTGGAAAGAGTTATCATCTGAGAGCAGTGGCTACAAATGGCTAAGAGACTAACCAGTGCGACAAGAAACATAGATACCAGGAGAGACGACATGACGAGAATGACCTGGCTCATGGGAGGGTACACTCTGTCCCTCTCTTCGGCAAGTGCAGAGTCAATTGGGCTAACCAGAGGCAGAGGATCCGAACCCTTCCCGGTATATAGTTCAATGCGGTCACTTGCAGATATACTGTCGCGCGCTGTATAACTTGCGCCACATGAGGCATTCTCGGAGTATTTGTCCACTCTTTCCCGCATTTCAATGCTTGCGCCAATCAAAGCACCCCCGAACGTCCTCTCTTCCCTTTCATGCGTTTCGTAGCTTGCACCGAGCACAGCGTCCTCGAATGATTCTTCTTCTCTTTCACGCTTGTCAAAGCTTACCCCAAACGGGAAGTTTTGGATATATTTCTCGTCCTTTTCACGCGCTACATAGCTTGCGCCATTCGTGGCGTTCTCTGGATTGTTTTTATCCATTCTCGTGGTAGATTATTGCAGGACGATCATGCAACTGGAGTGCTGATATGAGAAAACGTACAGGAAAGGTATGAATAGAAGCGTCGCCCCAGAGAAAACAAATAAACTGGTAGCAACTGATTGCTGTATTATAATCCACGACGCGAACACAATAAAAGAGGGGAAAAACAGTTTGATATGCGTGTATTAAAGCTGCATGTCATTTATCATCGATCGTGGAGCACTCTGCCGCGCTGTGAGACACCCATTCGGCATTGAGGTTGAAATAGCCAATTAGCATCACGCTTTCATCCCCAAATGTGAACCAACAACAATCATGCACTTGTAATTATCGAGTGTCTGAGTAGCTAGATATCAAAACCCGGGGTAATTTGCCAACGCGCCACAGCTCAAGTAATATATCTTCTCTGTAACTGTCTGTGAGAGCTTTGACCACTGGCGCTTTAATTGTCAAACACGACAACGTTGTACAGTTTATTGCTCTGTACAGTACAACATGACTCCCTTGTGCCTGTTGTCGAGTTTTACCCATCCTAGGCCACTCACTCTCTCGCGAGAGTGACACAATCCAACACAAGAAGTCTCACGTCAACCTCTGCACAGTGCGGATCACCACATAAAGCAGACCGTGAGATTACATCAGGATTGCGCCTGGTTTCACTCATTGTTGTGGCTTGAAACTCTCCAACGCGTGGATTCGATTCAAACAAAGTCCACCACTCTGCTCCACGCTCCCTCGTCGCCCGCGCGACGAAACTCCACACCCTCGCCGAAGTATCCAGCACCCTGCCAAGCAACCATTGTAGGGCCATCATACGGACCCTGCTTAGCAGCTCCGTCGCGGCCATCGATCCAGCGGTACTCCCACATCTTCGTTGGCTTGGCCCCACTCAATTCGTCACTATCTTGAGTTGACGGCTCAACCCACGCGTCATCTGTCTCTCTTCCAAACTGCCGGATAAGCATTTCGCGTTCCTGTTCGTAGATGTCTGTCTGACCTCGCGTAAGAAGCTGATCCGCGGCTCCTGTTATGCTGTTGATGGCCTCCTTGATCTTGACCTGGGCAGGGTCTTCGGTCGGCTTCTCAGCATCGACATCCATCCCCTCGTCGGCCCCCTTCTGCTTCTTGAGTTTCCACTTGGGAATCTTCTTCACTTTCGTCTGGCCTTTTCCTAACCTAGCCAGCGCCTCCAGCACCGACTCACCCTTCTCCAGCTGTAAAATAAGCGTCCGTAATATGTCGGAGGTGAGCATGGCATCGTCGTCTAGTCGCTGTTGCCGCCTCTCTGCCTCGCGTTTCTCGTGCGCTTCCGCAGCCCTCTTCATATCCTTCTTGCTCACCCCCTCCAGCCATGTATCATGCGCCGCGTCTGGATCCCCAGCTTTCCTCACGTAATTCCCAGCCGCATCGAAGCGACCCTCCTCTTGTTCTGCCTTCATATTAAACGCGTCTACCCTGGGAGCATTCCTCTTGAGGCCGCCTGCACCAACTTCCTCGTCCACGCCCTCTTCCTCGGCAGCTAGAGCCGCCTCGTCCTCATCGTCGCTACTCTCCTGGTCATCCATCGCATGTGTCGATAGCTTTCCTTTTGGGTCCAAGGCAAAATTCCCGGATATATGACCTCCACTTTTGCTCGCCTCGACCTGGCCCTCGATCTCGTCCGCTTCTAAAAACCGCACGCCCTTGGATTTCCTCGCGTTATCTCCCTCCTCTGCGCCCTCCTCACCATCTTCATCCTCCTCTCCCCCAAACATGTCGTCATCCTCGTCATCCTCATCTTTTGCATGTGCGCCTGCTCTCGAGCTTCCATTTTTCTCGTAGCTGTCCAGTTGCTCGAATAAATTGACGTCGCCACCTTTGCCCCTCCCCCGCTCCTCGGCACGCGCATCAAAGCCCTCGTTCTCCGAGTCGCTATCGTAACCATCGATGTTGACCGCATTTCGCTTCGTATGCGCGCCTCCACCGATAACATCGGCGTCTAGGACGGCATCGTCGTCGGGCGCATCTGGTGCTAATGCCGACGGGTTGCGCAGGTCGAATTTAGGCTTCTTCGTGGAAGGACCGTCGGTCTGTGGCTGCTGGAAACGAGTGTATTCTTCGCCACCGCGCTTTGGGCGCGCAGCATTATATCGACTTGAAGACATTGGGGGTATAATGGTATGTCGAGGTCGAGACACTGGGGATTTGCTGTGGTCGAGGCCTTCGTCGCGTTGGGGGTTTAAGTTCGCCTCCGAGCTACCTTGGAGCCGAAAGCTTAAATTATTTAGGCCCAAAGTTGCGAAACGTCATCCCGCTGTACCTCTGTCGCCTACGACACCTCAAGTCACCCATTGCTTGCCATTATCTTCTCTGGGATTCACCACCACGCAGTCTTTGAATCTGCCTTCTCTTATATTCACCTTCTTGCCACGCACATCTTATATAATACTGTTTCTACTCTCTACGACTTTCTGCGATGGTAAACTTCCCTGGACATCTCACCCCGCTCCTCCGAATCTTCGCCGCTGGATCGACTGACATATATAGTTCAACCCCGACTTCTTCGACGCCAACGACCCAGCGCAGATGTACAACCTGCTGCAGTCTGGAGCTATGCGTGGAGCGCCTGCGAGGCGCTTCGATGAGTATTATCGCTGTTATCCCACAGTCATGATGTCCGGGCCAAATCGCGACTACCTGAACTATGGAGGGAAGATAATCATGCCACCGTCGGCGCTGGACAAACTTACGAGGTTGCATATTACATATCCGATGCTGTTCGAGCTCATCAACAAGCCGAAGAAGGCACAAACACATGCGGGTGTGCTGGAGTTTGTGGCAGAGGAGGGAAAAGTGTATCTACCACAATGGGTGAGCTTCCCACACAACGTCACCAGCTGATTCTGGCCACCTTACTGACCTCGGTAGATGATGAACACTCTCCATCTCGAAGTCGGAGACCTCGTCCAGATCAAGTCAACAAACCTCGCAGACGCCAAGCTCGTCAAGCTACAACCACAATCCCCCAACTTCCTCGACATCAGTGACCCCAAGGCCGTTCTCGAGAACGCCTTCCGAAACTTCTCTACCCTGACCAAGGGCGACATCTTTAGCTTCCACTACAATGACACCGTCTACGACGTCGCCGTCCTAGAGGTCAAGCCCGAGAGCGACAAGATGGGTGTTAGCATGATCGAAACAGATGTCGAGGTCGACTTCGCCCCACCAATCGGCTACGTCGAGCCCGAGCGCACAAAGGGGAGCGGCACGAGCACACCCCGCAGCGCCAAAGGTGGTCTACCCGCCGGTGGCCTCCTACACAACCAAGGCACAATGGCGCAGTCAATAAACTACGACGCCATCTCGCCCTCCTCCACGGCCGCCGCATCAGGCGCCAAGGCCGTGTCATCCAACTTCCTCCTCGGCGGACAGAAACTGAACGCAAAGAAGGGAGGCAAAACCCCGACACCAAAACCATCCACCCCCGTTGCTGGAGCATCATCAAACACCCCCGAGGCAGCAGCAGCGAAGGCGAGGTCGAGCGGACCACAGCCCCTCCGTCTCCCACCGAATAAGCTCTTCTTCGGCTACGACATTAAGCCCGTCAAGACAATGGAAGATCGCGAAAAGGAGAACGCCGAGGCGATGCAGCCTGCGTTCGCGGGACAGGGGCAGACGCTCCGTGGGGGCGTAAAGCGCAAGGGCGAGGCTGACGAGGCGCCCAAGGAGGACGCACCCAAGAAGCCGGAGCCGAGCGTGGGGCGCAGGCTGGACGGGAGGAAACCTTAAGTTATTTCCGCGAGTCGGTGCTGGGCTGCTGGGGTTTGTTGAATGACGGATGGACGGGCTTTGCTTTTCGGGGTAGGGATGCCCTGCGGGAAATGAGGTGTTTGCATGGATTGATGGGGGGGATGGACGGACGGGCATATGGCTGGTTTGGGATTTGAGGATTGATTGGGCTGCTTTTTTAGTTGGGCATGAAATGAAAGGGAAATACCAATCTTGTTATACGGATACATCCTTGGTCAGGATTAGGAATCCGTGGGATGCGATGCCATGTTTCGTCAAGTTTGCGAGTTGCATCCCAAGAGGGGAGTGTGTAGGCGATATTTTGCCAGCTACACCAGCATCATCGACAGGGGAAGTTAAGTTGCGAACATCAAATATCCGACCTTGCGCGAATCCATCAGCTATCTACTGTAGTAATATATCGATATCGAACTATTAACACACCATGCTAAGCTACCACTACCAACAGACTAACCCCCACCTTTCTCATCCTCATACCCGAGCAATAACCCAAGCCTTAAATTGACCCAAGGTCCACACACCCCTCAAGATCACCACCACCACACACCAAACAAGCCCCTAGCCTCGCTCCCCCGTCCCCCACCCTCCACGCCGGAACAACA
>JPJW01000157.1:0-17340 GCA_000750755.1 Pseudogymnoascus sp. VKM F-4513 (FW-928)
AACCTCACAATCCCCACCGGTCTCTCCCCCGCAATCTGACTCCCCTGCAACTCAAACGGCGCCAGCTTCGCCCTCACAGCCTTACGAAACGTAACATGTGTGCGCAACGGGATCTTCGCCTCCAGCTTCTGCGCCTCCACCCTCGCCTTCGCCCTCGGCAAACTAAACTTTGCAATATCTCTCCTCGCAGCAAGAAGTTCATCACTCCCAGCAGTATAAAACTCCTCCTCTACATCCGCATCCGCGCCCGCCTCTCCCATAGCCGTGTCCTCATCCTCCGCCTCTACCTCTTCGCGCTCAGCCAGGAGTTCGCGCAGGCGGTCGCGCCGGTCGCCGGGGCCTTCGCCATAGAGTGTTATGGGCTCGGATATGGCGCGTAGGGCGGCGCGGACGGCGGTGTCGGAGGTGGGCACGATGGTTGCGGCGGCGCGCTTTTTGCGGTCGAGTTGGCTGAGGAAGGCGGTCGCTTGTGTCGAGGCGTGGGTGGTGGGGATGGAGTCCAGGTCGATTAGGTCGGCGCGGGAGGCGTGGACGGACATCTTGGGTGGTTGTGCCCGGTGTGGGAGGTGTGAGGGTTGTGTGGTTTTGTGGTGAGGTTGTTGGATTGGGAGGTTGGTGGTGTTGCACGGTTTGGAGCTGTCGTCGGTGGTGAAAATCGTTATCTTATCGGGCCCTGAAGCCTGGTAGTGGCTGGTGGTCTGGGCCATATAGTGATAATATTTGATGACAACCACAACAGTCGACTACGGTTCTGGGGAATTCACAATATTGTAAAGAATTTGGATATATGTTAATATTGGGTCTTAGCTATTCAAGTGCACCTAAGAAGAAGATTGCAATTCGCCCAAAACCCATTTCACCCCCTCAGCAACAACATCCGGCTGAGTAACCTGCACAAAATGCCCACTCTCCCTTGCAAAAACAAGCTTCCCCTTCGTAGAAAGCTTCAAATGCTCCGCAATAAGAGCATCATTCACCACGTCAACCTTCTCAATCATCTCCCTAGCATGCCTCCTCTCCTCCTCCGTCCCATTCCCCGCCTCCACACCCGCCTTATACGATCTAACCCCATCCCAACTCCTCAGTCCCCCGATAACATGCACCGGTTTCGCGCCCAGCAGCGGCCCATCCTTCCCCAGCTCCTTCTTCCTCAGAGTAGGGAAACTGGGCCCGTACTCCTCATCCTCCTTCTCCTCCTGCGCCTTGAACTTCTCCGTCCGCTCGTCAGCCCGAAACGCCGCCCACTCCTCTTCAGTCAACTTGTGCTCCGCGTCAAGCCCCATAGCAGTATACGGATCGAGTCCCACATTCAGAGGTTTAAAAGCATCCAACCACTTTAATAGCTGATCTATCGTAGTCTCGTGATTTGCATCCACGAGCACCAGCCCCGCGATGTGCGGCCCATTCCCCGTAAGCGCAATGAACTCACGAACCAGTACGCCAGCCCAGGAATGCGCAATGATGACGAGCGGGTTTGTAATGGGGGCTTGTTTAAGCAGCTGGGAGAGCTCCAGGGCGATATTCTCGGCTGTGGGGGCGAGCGGGGAGAGTTCCGAGTTGCGGTACCCGGAGCGGTCGTAGGTGTAGCTGCGGAGGTTTGGGGGGAGAAGGCGGAGGGTGGCGGCCCAGACCAGAGTGCTGCTTGAGAGGCCGGGGAGGAAAAGAATGACGGGGTCCTGGGGGGTAGCGGGCGCGGGGCCGTGGGTGTAGAGGGCGAGGGAGTGGGTGCCGATGTTGATGAGTGTGGGGGTTGTGGAGGACATGGTGGGGTTGTGAGGTTATGAGTATAAGCTTTGTGGGGTTTTGATGGTGGGTAGTATTGTTATATAAGAAGACTTTGTGCAAGAATGCTTGATAGCACGTTATGAGAGCGTGGAGCTGCTTATTGATCGGTGCTTACTGAGCAGTATGTAGGATCGCACTAGCTAGAGGATTGCAGCTATAGTTGTTTGAAGATATTTTATAATCGTGCATAATCAAACATGTGACTACGATAGATATAAAACGGATTTGCTTGTACGACCAGGCCATCCATTTAGGCAACTAAATAATTCAAAATACAAAGATCTTACTCAGATTGCGTGCTACAGCATTAGTAGCATCGGGACCAGTGCTATCTGTCAAACGCGTTGTGGATATGATCAGTTCTAGTTATTGTAACAAAAATTTACCTATCCTATGTATTCATATATAGCACACGCTCTCCTCAATACCCCAGAGAGTTTTCCATTAAATGTCCTGATATCAATCGAGATGTCGCTCCAAAAAAATCTCACAAACCCATCCTCATTCCCTAACCTGGGGCAACCTATTTCTTCAACGTTTCGACTGCGGTCGCGGCCATCCTTCGGTATTTCACGCCCGGGTGATTTAGCATCCGGTGGTGAACTCTCATAAACAGTAGAAGCTCGAATGGCGGTCTAGACACCACAGCGCAGGTTTCTTCTCGAGGAGCGTATTGATATCCTTCGCGGGACATACCGCGCCGTTTCTTCGACATGGAGGCCGCGCACCCTCATCCTCAAGCTCTTCACTATCCCATTCATCCGCGTCGTCTGTCCAACACTCAGTCGTAGTCTTATTCCCAGCCTCAAACATCTAGTGGTCCCTATACCCCTCCCCCGCAGGTAACTCCACTGGCTGGCTCCCTGAATAAAGCTCATGCGTGGGCTCCTGCTTCCCTGTCGAAAGTTCATGAGCAGCCGGCTGCTCCCCCTTCGGCGGCATCGTCGCCCACGGGACGTTCGCGTACTGAGTTTTCTTCTTGTTCTGCCGCCTCCTGAGGAAGAAGAGGGCGAGCGCAATGATAACTACACCTGCAACGGCGCCGACTACGATGCCGCCGATGGCACCGCCGGAGAGGGATTTAGACGAGGGGACGCTGGAGGGGGTGGGGGGAGCTTGGGTGGAACCTGGTGCCGGGGTGTTGTTCGCCGTGGTGGTTGGGGCAGCGGTCGAGTCGGTGGATGAAGATGAAGGCGTGCTCGTGGGGGTCTGGGAGGTTGTGGCCGTCGCAGCGATTATCGTCTGAGGATTAAAGACCCAAGAGGTCGCTTCTGGGTCTGCAGCGCTCAGGGACGAGAAAGTCTCATTAAGGGTGGCTCTTTCGACATCGCGGAGGACATTGTGTAGTTTACTCCAGCATACATTTATCTGGCTCGTTGTGCCCGTGCAAGCTTCCCTAATCGCGAAACTACATTAGCAATGAAATGCGGCGCGGCGGCGCGTCGCGGCCGGGGAATAGGAATTGGGGAACGCACGCATCACTGGTGCAACACCACGGGTTCTTGGTGCCTGAGTTGCACTCAAAGGTGCTCCCGTCGTTGGCGCAAGTCACGCGGCCGGCCCAGCATACGCTTTTGGGGTCGCAGCAGAAGTATCGCCCTGTTGTCGGGTCTTGGGCGCAGGCTGAGGGGTGCGGGCATGCAAAGGGCGAGCCGGGGCACTTGTTCTTTGTGCCAGGGAGGAAGAAAAGGGCCCCGAAGACGTCGGTGGTGGACATTGTGCTCGAGGGTTCGTCGCGGCGACGTGAAACTTTGTGTGAGGCTGTGGTAGGACGACGTGACGATGAAGAATGTAAGATGGAGAGCGCCTGGAAGTCTACTTGGAAGATTGTGGGAATGACGGCTGAGCAGCACGTGTTGTGTTGAGAAGGAGCATGGATTGGATAATTCCCCGCCCCCAAAAACACTCGGTATTACTCGATATTACTCGTTGACCCTGAGGAGCTGTGTTAGCTGCAGGAAAACTAACGGGGCTGACAGGGCAGGCAGGGGTCACCACCTCTCATTTCGCTTCGTCAGTAAAAGATTGACAGCTCCATTTTACCCATGGCTGATCGTGATTCCGATCTCGTAGATATGGCTTGTTGGGGGAGCGCATTTTGTACAAAAGCGTTGCAAGTTTGAGGAAAATATATTACACAGATCGTGGTGTTGTTGGCTACAAAGTAAACCGCATTGTCATTTGCCATCGACCCTGTCAGGGACAGGCACAGCAACGGCCCGTGGCTATTCCTGGCTGGCACACCCCACATGGTGGCGCGGGAACGCTTGACCCATAAATAGATCGTGGTTGGTTAATAAATCTTGCAGGTGTTTGCGAACAGGCACCAACATACTCTCTTACGTCGTCGCCCGAATGGTCAGTATAAGGTTTTTAAAGAGATGTGGAGCATATCATATTGTTAGTTTTTTGTAATTCTGCGTTGCAATCTAGTCTCTACAGATGTCTCAAGCAATGCCAAGACTGCATCGATCCAGATGAGACGATTCATCCCCTCTGCTCCATCAACCAAAAACTCCTCTTCTCACATCTGTACATCTCTATGCTACATTCCAAACAAGAAAGCTCGAAGAAGCGCTAGTTTATGCTTGAAAATATCAGCGACGACGTACACATAGATACACCCATCGCTCCTTCCCTATCGCTCCCACCCCACCGCAAAGCGTAACCAATTATTCACAATTTCAAAAATAAGAGATACATAGAATGTGCATGAAAAAAAAAGTACAATTATCTAAAAACGCCATTGCTATTGGAATACAGCAATCTAAAGCAAGACGGCGAAGCCAAGCATAACAGCAGCAAGAGCACCAGTCACGCCGGAAATCTCGCGGCCGGCGGCAGCGTTCGTTCCAGTGGGATCCGTCGAGCCAGTGCCAGTTGGAGAATCGGCACCGGTGGGAGTTGGGCTTTGGTTCTTGCCGCCGCCGGTTGGCTTGTTGGTTGCGCTGGCAGTGAAGACCTGGTTGAGTGTTGGGAGGGCCACGTCGCCGTCCAAGAGCCATCCGCCGGCGGTCGACTTAGGGCAGGCTGGGGCGGTGAGCTTTGGCTTGTAGTTGGCCTTGGCGGTTCCCGTGGGGTTGTTGGTCTTCCAGACGGCCTGGAGGTTGGAGAAATCTGGCTGGACTGGAGTGGGGGTTCCCTTGCGGAGGAAGCCGTCCTCAATGTTCGCGCCAGTCTTCTCTTTCTGAGGTGGTCCGTAGCTGATCAGTCCGTAGTTGTTTGCCTCCTCGATCCACTCGTAGACGATAGCGCCGGACCATAGGTCGTTCATCTCGGGGCCAAGGATAGCGTTCTGGTCGAGGAAGAGACGGGGGCGGGCGGTGTTGCAGCCAGTCTCGGAGAAGAAGATGGGGACGGGATATCCCGCCGTCATATCGTTCAGGGTCTTGTAGCCCGAGGTCTGGAAGTCGTTGTCTGCAGCGCACCACTCGTAGGCGTTAAGGCCGAAGAAGTCAACGGTTTCCTCGACTTTGTCGCCACAAGTAAGGTAGTCCTGGAGCATGGGGCGCAATTCTGCGATGTCTGCTGCGGAGTATCCAACCGGAATCTTGCGGAATCCCTTCTTGTCACGGTATGCCTTCATGTCGCGGGTGGCAGCCTTGATATAAGGCGCAGCCTCGGACTGATTGGCACGGGCAATGACCTCGTTGCCGATGAAGACACCGAGAGTGTTGCTGTATTGGGCGAAAACATCGAAGATGGCGGAGTAAGCCTTGTACTGAGAATCGGTCCATGTTGGCTTCAACTGTAGGGGCATTAGCTTTCATTCCCACTGTATAAACTTCACATGTATAGAGTAACCACATACCGGGTCGATATCAGTTGCGAAATCGTCGAGATCAACCAAGATGTAGATACCGTTATCGGCAAACGCGGCCATGCACCCGTCGTGGTCGGCCTTGGGGTCAACGTGGTAGACACGGATGGTATTGGCACCCAATGACTTCATCGCCTTCGCATCGAGTGTGCATTGCTCGGTGTCCATGAGCGGATCATGGGGAATCAATTGGTAGGCAACGCCTGCGGACACGAGTTAGCAATTGGCGCAGGACACTCAGATTGAGCTTGCCATACCCTTAATGAAGAACTGCTTCCCCGTGGGGTCAAAGAACTTGTTTCCCACCACGGAAATCTCAGGGAGAGAGGCGGCCACGGCCGTTGTGGCAGCGGCAATGGCAGCGACGCCAGCCGTAACAAGCGCGCTGGAGAACATATTGAATCACGAAAACGCAACGAACAAGTCGGAGAAATGAATGCTGTATAAACAATCGAACAATCGCAGCTCTAAAAAATACAGCTCGCTGCGGGAAGAATGTTGCAAAAAAGGTCCGTCTGGTCCAAGGAACTGCGCGGGTGCGAGCGGGGCGAGTGGATCGTATCGATCAAGGCTGGCCAGAGGGCGAAAGTTGGAAGGAACGATGGATAGCGAATGTGGGCTGTCACGGAAGGAGCTTCTCTGTCGCGACTTCCTTGTGAAGGATGACAAGAAGGAAGTGAGTGACGACCGTGGAGGATATGTAAAATCAAGGGGGAAAAAAGCACGAAGACAAAGACGGCAACAGCGACTCGCAAGACAAAAGTCTGATTAAAGAATGGCCAGTGAAACTGCAGAATGGAGCACTACGTAGTTAAGAGAAAACAAGGAGGATGATCTGGGGAAGCATTGTGCCCCTCGCCGATATTATGTATAGCATTGTACCGTGGTAGAGGTGGTGGGAGAGTGGTGGGAAGGTAGTAGTACGTTTCGCATTGTTGGGATGATGGGTAAAGCCCGATGATGGTGTGGCTGGATCAGCATTCTTTGCGCTGTAGTAGGCTAGAAAATACGAAGGCCAAGCACCAAAAAGCACCAAAAAGCACCAAGGACCACCAAAGAAACACCAAAAAAGGCCCTACTGAACAATGTTTGACAGGGAAGTCACGCCCGTCACTTCAATCAAAACCAACTTGGCAGGCGCTGGGCGATGATTGACTGACAATTATCCACTTTACTGATGGGAGACCCATAGCAGATCCTCTGTCTGGGTAATGTTGGCATAATGTGGCATAATAGTGCCCACAAAAATATCCCAGCGACGACCACAGAAAGAGCGGAAACCACAGCAAGCCACACAGAGAGCAGCCACAGACAAGACCCATTTTACCCGTCGCACGGAACGTTGGAGGCGTCGAGCGCCATACTTTACTTGCTGGATGTCACAAACACAAGTCGCGATACGAATGCGATACGAAGCAGCCAAGGAGGGGTTGTTTGAATCCAATCTCTCTCCATGTCTCTCTGCCTTCAACCCCCAACATTCTTGTGTTGACACAGTCAGCAAAGCATCACCAACCCGATCACCGATCGCGGTTACTTCAGCCGCTGCACTGGCTGTCACATTGGACGAGGCCAGTAGCACTCTACGCTCGATCGCGGCGCACCAGGATGCTTCAACTCTACCCGCGAGAGGATCAAGCCTCGGACGCGCTCCTTGTCAAGTAACCGCGCCGAGCTTCTGTGTAAACAGATCAACGTCACGAGGTGGGACGTACCGCCCAGGTACCCCCGCATTGGCCGGCCGGTGAGACTAGGGAGCGAAGTGATCTGAGATATTGACGCCCGTGCTGCGCGATGAGATCACCGAGTCGCTGGAGAAGAACCCCTTTGGACAACATGTCTTGATGGCAAATTGCTGTGAGCACTCGTTGTCCTTGGCCCTTGGCCTGTCATATTTAAGAGGAAGTGCGCGGCTGCCCAGCTAGAGCACTGTGTGACGGTCTGACGTCCGCCGCCCGACGCGCGAAATGTCTGACTGCCCACGGCTCGGCTCAACTGCTTGTGGCCCCCACGAGAATTGGATACTGGAAGGCTGTGTCGTCCAAGACACCAGAGCCCTGTGATGTGCACAACATCGCAAGTTGACTCGCATCCGCCATATGTTGACAATCCAAGGTGAGCTACCAAGGTGGCAAGATGAGTGATTGAGTCTGCCTCGCACTCGTCTGTGTAAACCCCTTCTAAAAACGGCAACCGTTCTCCGACTGTAAGTTACATCTTTCTTCCTTGTCATCGTTGCATACTCTCGCTGTCTGCCTGCATCCATGCATCTTTGCATCTCTTTCTTGAACCTGCCGCCTGCATCCCGCTGTATGACCCTAAGCCACGACAGCCATGCCGTCAGCCCGCCCCGGAGGGACTGGCGCTTCGGCTTCCACGGCCTAACTATGCCTCTGTGCGACTGTGATAAGCGATGCCCCGGACATGAAGATCGAGATGATTCGCGGCGCATGCCAGTGCGGTCCCACGTTGTCCTCCCCCAACATCAAGAATGCGAGCCTCAGCCCTATGGACCCCACTATGTTGGCACCTTCATTTCGGTCCATCCCATATCCGAACATGTTCTTCCACCCTTCCCTTGCTGCACATGGCGGCATTGGGTGCATAAGCGCATGGTGTTATTTTTGTGTTGTCTTGGAGCCCATACGTGCGGCACAAGACAAGACACAACTATCTTGGGACGAGTCCCCGGATCATACGTCTTTAAATATGCATCTATCTCTACGACGTGCCCATTTTCTGGTAGCAGTGGAAGATGACTGCCAGAAACCGCCGGCGTACAAGCATGCTCTTCGAGGCGTTTCGCCTTGGTGGAGCCAAAGCTTTATCTGAGATATATGCAGCCCACGGTGCTATACGAAATGCAAAGCCAGTCGCATTTCCAAATGATATGATGTGGTGGGATGATGAGCGTGTTGAGACAACCGTTGACCGCGCATACGTCGAGTCGCATTTGCGCCCAGACGAGACTCTGAGATTAGACCAACAGCTCGGGTTTGGGGATGGTCTAACGGATGACACGTATTTTGAGTGGATAGTGACAAAGGCGAAGCGGATATTTCTGGTACTGGTTGATATCGGCGTGCCAGATCAAATATTTGCCGCCGTCGACGATTCGTGGGACGATGACGATCTCCCACTCCAGCTCGACCAAGTGGCGAGATTGCAGCTAAGGCGCACGAAAGATGAGAGACTCGATAGGAAATTCTTCGAGCGACAATTCACGTACTTGATGAGACATCTAAAGCCGGAAGAGAACCTTGTCTATGAAGACGTTGAGATTGTTCCTCTGCAGCCGTTGGATAGGCGCCATGTCGGGACTCAAGCAAAACCCGCAAATTCCGACGTGGACAAAGTGTGCATCCCGGGACGACCTGACGATGCTTTTATCCGGCGGAAGATTTCCTTAGGTGATGGACCTGGTCAGGTCACTGAAGCGGACTTTTTGTCTGGAATTGAGAGAATGAAGGCACGGCGTAACCAGCACGTCGTGTCTCTGTGGGCATCTTACATACAGAAATCTACCGGATACCTTCTCCTGACCCCAATACACGAATGGACCCTCACATCTGTTTTGACTACGTTGCCGCCGTCTATGAAGATCCTGGCCAAGAGAGACAGACGGATTCTTGTGCTGGACTGGATGCATTGCCTTGCGGATGCAGTTGCGTCTCTTCACACCATAGGCTTATCTCACGGCCAGATTAAACCGTCGAATATCTTCATTGACATGGACAACAAGATATTTCTCGGCGATGTTGATGTCTTCGGACTAGATCCTGCGAAAGAGTTTGACCATGAGAACTACGACTACGGAGCCCCCGAGCTTTCAAGCCCTATTAATACCGAATCCGACGAACCCCAGCGCCTTATCAACCGAATGCGCCGAAAATCATCCGCTGCATCCCCAGAACCATTCTCAAAGCGCCCGTTACCACCATCACCACCAGCATCCCCCTCACGCGCCAACATAATATCCTCGACCCTCTACCTCCCCGCTCCCGCCAGTCCACCATCCCCATCTGGCGACCCTATTAAGGGTGACATCTACTCCCTCGGCTGCATCTATCTCGAGCTCATCACCCTCCTAATGAAACGCTCAACCCGCACCTTCTCCCGTCACCGCGCCTCCAAGGCCGGCCAACCACCCAGCCGCAAAGCCCCCCCCGCCGACTCCTCCTTCCACCACAACCCCGCCGAAGTCGAATCCTGGGCCTCCAACCTCACCAAGGACGCTCGAAAGAAAGAAGACCGCCTCTTCCGCGGCATCACGCATCTTTTGAGCCTCACACTGCGCATGCTGAGCCCGCATCCGATGGACCGACCGAGTGCGCGGTTCTGCGAGGAGAGGGTGTATGAGATTCTCACTAATAACTCGGGGGTTGAGGGGACGCATTGCGGGAGTGCGAGGATGTGGAGGGTGGTGGATGGGATGGTGGAGGTTGCGAGGCCCGTACCGGGGGCGAGGACTGAGACGCCGAGTGGTGGGAGGGGGCAGAGTTGGTTGAGTGGGAGGGGAGGGAGTAGGTCGGGAAGTGCGAGTCAGAGTGGGAGTAAGAGTAGTGGGTCTGGACCGATGGGAAGGGGGATGAGGGAGAGGCCGAAGGCGAGGCCGTGGAAGGCGCCGATTTATTCTGGTGAGTTTTGTGATCTTGAGCCCCTGGAAACTAGGGGTAACTGTTTGTGTTTATGCTGACGTGAGTTGTTTGTAGAGTTTAGTTTTGGATGAGTTATTGACTGTTAGGATGGGCTGTGGGATTCATGGTATAGGGAAGGGGATCGGGGCACTGGAGGTTTGAGGGGCATATGTTAGAAGGGTGGCTCTGACCGGTTCCAGTATCAGCAGTTGTGGGCGCGGAACGTTACAGATTTGAACAGTTGTGAAGCGGAATATATTATGATAGAATTTATTAACGATTAGCTCGCCGGGTATTTGATTAGACTTTTATGGAATATTTCGCATATATGGCCAAAGCTTCGATTCCGCCCCATAGTTTTGAGGATAGTTGAGATTTTGGTGACGATATTCAAGCCCCTATCAACGAGGTCACGTGTGCAGACCCTAACTCTTGAAATTCCTGACAAGGCTTCGAAAGACGTTCAACCCCGTAAAACAGCTAGATTTAAACTATATAATGCCCTTAAATGACACAAATTAAGTTTCAGAGTAGCTTAAATTCGCATATCTATAAAGTGTAGTGATTTGTGGTGGGATTTAGTACCGGCGGCCTCATATATAGGGCTGCGAACCACGAGAGCTCGTTCAGAATAATTTCCATCGATATCGCGGCAGCAGCAGAAAGTAACCCACGCGTCTTTCCGCTCCCACCACCTTCTACCCCCAAATACGAACCCCAGGAGACGTCAGTTTTCTGAGAAGAACACATAGCCCAGCCTCTCCACATCCGAACCACAAGGAAGACCCTTGCAAAACGTCAAGATGCAGGCTCCAGTGGTGGTTATGAGTATGTGAACCCCTCTTCGGGAAGAGCTCTACGGAGGACGAATTTGGCCATCAAGATGCAGTGCTAACACATATGTGTTTCCAGACACCGGCGGGAACAATGATAGACAGACCGGTCGCAAAGCTCAGCTCTCAAATATCACAGCCGCTAAAACGTGCGTACATCATGCGAGGGATGGAACTGAAGGAGTAAGGGAAGACGCAGCAGGCTGACGGTGTGAACAGAGTTGCGGATATCATTAGATCATGTCTCGGACCCAAGGCTATGCTGAAGATGTTGCTCGATCCCATGGGCGGAATCGTGCTGACGAACGACGGCCACGCCATTCTCAGAGAGATCGAGGTTTCACATCCGGCGGCGAAGAGCATGATTGAGCTCAGCAGAACACAGGATGAGGAAGTTGGAGATGGAACGACGACGGTTATTATTCTTGGTGAGCGGTGCAAGCTATTTGGATGGGGATACGAAGCTAATATACTCTGCAGCTGGTGAGATCCTTGCACAGGCTGTCCCGCAGCTCGAACGTAACATCCACCCCGTCATCATCATCTCTGCCTTTAAGCGTGCTCTCGCAGACGCCATCCAGATCATCGAGGAGATCTCTCTCCCCGTCGACATCGATGACGACGAAGCCATGTACAAGTTAATATCCTCGTCCATTGGCACCAAGTTCGTCTCGCGCTGGTCCGAACTCATGTGCAACCTCGCCCTCAAGGCTGTGCGCACCGTCACCCACGAGGTCGGCAACGGCAAGAAGGAGGTGGATATCAAGCGCTACGCGCGCGTTGAGAAGGTTCCCGGTGGCGAGATTGAGGACTCGCGGGTGCTGGACGGCGTCATGCTGAACAAGGACATCACACACCCCAAGATGCGTCGCCGGATAGAGAACCCGCGCATCGTGCTGCTGGACTGCTCGCTCGAGTACAAGAAGGGAGAGTCGCAGACCAACATTGAGATAAGCAAGGAGGAGGACTGGAACCGCATCCTCCAGATTGAGGAGGAGCAGGTCAAGGCCATGTGCGACGCCGTGCTGGCCCTCAAGCCCGATCTCGTCATCACTGAGAAGGGAGTCTCGGATCTCGCGCAGCACTACCTCCTCAAGGGCAACGTCACCGCCCTCCGCCGTGTCCGCAAGAGCGACAACAACCGTATCGCCCGTGCTACTGGCGCTACCATCGTGAACCGCGTCGACGACCTGACCGAGGAGGACGTCGGACTCCTCTGCGGTCTCTTCGAGATCGAGAAGATTGGAGACGAGTACTTTACCTTCCTGACCAAGTGCCGCTCGCCAAAGGCCTGCACCATCCTCCTCCGCGGCCCCTCAAAGGACATCCTCAACGAAATCGACCGCAACCTCGCAGACGCCATGGCCGTCGCCCGTAACGTCATGTTCCACCCGCGCCTCGCGCCCGGTGGTGGCGCTACCGAGATGGCTATCAGTGTCCGTCTCGGCCAGCTGGCCAAGGGCGTCGAGGGCGTGCAGCAGTGGCCGTATAAGGCGGTTGCGGAGGCGATGGAGGTTATCCCCCGCACGCTTGTGCAGAACGCTGGCCAGAGCCCAGTGCGTGTGCTGACCGAGTTGAGGGCGAAGCAGGCGGAGGGTGGAAGCAGCTGGGGTATTGATGGCGACACTGGTAAGCTGGTGGATATGAAGGAGTACGGTGTTTGGGAGCCGGAGGCAGTGAAGCTGCAGAGTATTAAGACGGCTATTGAGGTATGTTCTTCTATCTCCCTAATTGGAGAGATCTTCTGTTTGGGAACTGAAACTAATGTGAATACAGTCGGCTTGCCTGTTACTGCGTGTGGACGATATCTGCAGCGCCAAGGCAGCGAGGATGGGTGGACCTCCAGGCGGTGGTGGAGAGCAGTAAAGAAATGGATTGGGAGAAAGCGAAATAGAGAAAATGGTTATGTACGAAAAGCCGATGATCTTATAGAGCGCGCCCATGTAAACATAATGGAAGGTCTCAAAGAAGTGGATGGACTGAATGTGCTGTGATAATGCTACATGTTGGTACATAAAGTTATAGGCTGCTATAAGGATTCGCGCTTCTCCCTGGCTGAAGCCTTTCCATAAGCCTGTTTAATAACATCAGGTGCGGTATACCCTTTCGCCATTCAATGTGGCCTGGGTTTCGAGCGCATCTTCGATCCATGACTACGCGCATTCTGCGGCGTCAATAGTGTAGCATATTCCAACTCGTAGGCGCCTTTTAGAACTGTATTATCTCGTCCAAAGCGCGACACGCTCAATCGTCGTCATGAATGACAAGGCCCTGCTCCTGCGCCGCCTCCAGAGCCTGCGCAACGCTCACCCCTCCAGCTCCAGCTCCAGCTCCACCCTCGCCCATCACCACATCAGCCCTCGGCTTCATTCCTCCAACCTTAGCTCCTTTCTCACCCCCCTCCTTTCCTCCCTTCCCCTTCTTCCTCCTCGCGTCTCTCTTCTTCCTCCTCCTCTCCGTCGCCTCCCTATCTTTCTCCTCTCTCTCCCTTTTCTCCCTCTCATACTCCTCCTCCATCTTCTCCCCCCTCACCTCTTCATCCATCGCCTTCAGCCTCGCAAACTCCCGCCGCCTACTCGCTTTATACACATGGAACTCTCCACTCCCCGCGCCCGCACTGGAACCCTGCACGTTCGCTACGATCTCCGGCGGCGCGGCGCCGTAGGCTGGAGAGCTGCTGCTGCCGACGCTGTCGACGAGCGCGAGCGCCGCATCGGGCTTGGCGAAGAGGTGGGAGATGTTGGCTGCGGTGGCGGAGGCGGGGGAGAGTGCGCGTTTCCTGGGGCGCGAGGCGGAGTGCGAGGGGTTGTGGGAGGTGGGGACTGATTCGGGGATTCGTTCAGACATTGTCGGGGATTTTTGGTTTCGCGTTGGGAGGGTGGAGGTTCGGTGGGGGTTTGCGCGTGGGCAAGGTGGGAGGTTTGTGGTTGTGGTCAGCTGTGCGGGATGAGTGATGCCGAAGTGGAAGTTGTGTCAGGTTGTTGTGGAGGATGGCAGGATGCGCAACTATTTTGGTCACTCTGGAGTTTCCGCAAGGTAAGGATTAAGGTTTGACGGGCGTCGCCGCAGGCAAGTAGCCTTATCGATAACGGTTTGAAACGCCGATAATGCAATTGGTGTTCCCCTCTATATATAAACTTAACTGTACCTATTTTCAGAATACCTCAAACCACGACGATCACGAAATAGCTCTTATAGCCACTCTTTAAATTGTGCTTTGCCGTCTGCCGATTATATATTTTGTATCTGAGGTTCTCAAGTTGAATAGCAAATATGGGGAAGCCACGCATGATCATACTGATCAGACACGCCCAGTCAGAGGGAAACAGTACGCACATCTAGGCCTCAACAGCTCCCCCATGTCGTTTACTGGGATAATACTAATCCCTTCCTATAGAAAACCGTGATATTCACCAAAACATCCCCGACCACCGCGTCAAACTCACCAACGACGGCTGGGACCAGGCCCACGAAGCTGGGCGCCAACTGCGCTCCCTCCTGAAACCAGATGATACACTACACTTCTTCACCTCTCCCTACCGCCGCACCCGCGAGACGACTGAGGGGATTCTCAGCACGTTGACCTCGGACGACCCGTCGCCGTCACCCTTTCCGAGGAGCAACATTAAGGTTTATGAGGAGCCGCGACTGCGCGAGCAGGACTTTGGAAACTTCCAGCCCTGCTCGGCCGAGATGGAGAGGATGTGGCAGGAGCGTGCCGACTATGGACATTTCTTCTACCGTATCCCGAATGGGGAGAGTGCGGCAGACGCATACGATCGGGTTAGTGGCTTCAACGAGTCGCTGTGGCGGCAATTTGGGGAGGATGACTTTGCGAGCGTTTGTGTGTTGGGTGAGTTTCTCCGCCCTGTTACATGTGCAGAAGGCTGACGAAGGATAGTAACACACGGCCTCATGTCCCGCGTCTTTCTAATGAAGTGGTATCACTTCTCCGTCGAGTACTTTGAGGACCTCCGCAACGTCAACCACTGCGAGTTCCTGATCATGCGCAAGCACGAAGACAGCGGCAAGTTCATTCTCGAGAACAAATTACGGACATGGTCGGAGCTCGCCCGCGAGCGTCTCCTGAAGGAGAAGTCGGAAAAGGAGCTCAGCGAGGAGAAGGCCGCGAAGGAAGCCATCCCATCACCGATGTCTGAGACGCACATGGCGGTTACGGGGATGAAGCCTGGGGACCTACCATCGACTCCTGCTGTGCCGAAGAGGAAACAGTGGGGTGGCTGCCCGAACGGATGTGATCACGGAAGGTACTATTACCGAAGGGAAAACGGCGTGGCAAGTCACAATTCATCAACCAACCTAGCCGAGGCGCCGCCAGTGCGCCGCGCATTCCAAACGCGCTTCCAGAGCAGCAGCGAAGAGGACGAGGACGACCCGCGTGGAAGGGTTTCTGCTCCGCTGAGCAGCGAAGGAAACGGAGGGAAGTCCGTGGCAGGGGTTCAGCGCAGCTTGGATAGCATGTTACTCTCAGAACCGACGTCGGAGGCGTTTGTTACGGACAAATTGACCGCCCACCGCGGCAAGCCGAGAGACAAAGCCGTCGCCGCGGTGCTACACGCCGGCCGTGACTTTGGGGGTTCGGCGAGCGGAAATACAAGCCGGGCAACGAGTGATGCAGAGGCGGAGGCCGATACGGAGGGTCTTGGCCGGGAAGGAGAGAATGGCCGGCGGCGGACGAAGTCGAAGAGGGAGAAGAAGGATAGGGGCTACAAGGATAGTGGTATGGGGAGGGGAGCGAGGGCAAATACTCTTGGGGACCAGAGCGATGAAGAGGAAGAGGGATGCGCAAAGTGCGGGAGGGGTACGGCGAACGGGAGCCAACGGCGAGAAGACCGCGCAGGCGCGAGTATCCCGGCATCTGATAGCGAGGGTGCAAAGGATACGCTCTTCATCGGCGGGTTCCAGGCCGGTACTACTGAGGAGATGCTAGCCGCTGCCTTTCGTCCGTACGGCACCGTCGTGGACACGAGAATTCCGTAAGTTGCCCGGCTCGTAAATGTGTATCGCCTACTAACTCATTTTCTCAGAGTGGTTAACGGCGACGTCAGGACCTTCGGGTACCTTTCGTTCTCGTCGGTTGACGAGGCCAAGACCGCGTTGGAGAATATGCATGGTGTTGAGTTTGGTGGGGGGACGTTGCTTGTTGATTATGCTGCACCTCCTCGCGCTACTCCTGACCTAGAGCACGAAGAAGGTGGCGAAAATGGCGGCGGGTGCGAAGATGGACGCTGCGGACGTGACCTGGAGTCAGAGGCGGAACAGGATAAGGAGGAGAAGTCGGTGCGTGGCAGTGTGTATTGAGGCGCAGTTGATCCCCCCAAAAAGGAGCCGCATAAGTGGCGGTGAAGCCCGGTTTAAAGGCGTTAAGTTATTGAGCGACTCCCAAGCGTCGTTGACGATTTATTCCCCACGGGGAGAACGAAATATTTGCACTTAAGCGCTTTGTCCTTCATGTGCAGTCATGTCTACCACTGTGAATAGCGTCGAGGCCTTTCGGCCGGCCGAATACCTGTTTGCCTGCCTATGCGCCCATGTCGATTTCCCCTGCAGTAGTTCTCACATTGTTTCAAGAAACAGCGCGGGCGATGCCGTGGTTGGCCAAGACGGGTGTAACATCGTTTCTCCGCGCCGAACACGAACACAACGAACGCGCCGGATCGGCCGACAGCTGAAGATGAAACGGCGGCGCGCGCGCAACCCAGCCATCCCATATTCTTGCCGTGCCTGTCAACTGCCTCTTTCGCGCTGTAAGCCGGCCGGATGGCGGATTGCGGTGCTATGGGTGCAGGAACGGACGAGGACGCGCACGATTCGCGCTGGTGGGTAAGTCAGGGGGGCGGGGGGTGGAGAGGCTACTGTGCTCTAGGGAAGGCTTGTTGGAAGGAAAGGCTTGTATATTTCTCGCTGTTTCCCTCTTGTCCTGTTCTGCTTCTTTCTCTTCTTCTCTTTTCTGTACGACGAAATACAGCTCAGTCTTGCACAAGTATCTCTTTTTACCCTCCTTATCCTTACTCCCAAACACTCACGAGCGGCTTGCTTTGAAAGAAGCCCTGGGGTCTCGATCTTACATTCATTCATACTTTGTGCTATTCACTCCTTGTCCGAACTTCCTCTTTCGCAGTATTACTCGAAAGAAAGGCATCCAAGTCAAATCACTCCTTCATTGCACTCGAGCACCTCCAACCAACACCAAAAGTTACACAAACAACCCCACCAACGCCAACATGCAACTCACCCACCTCCT